>JBBPNX010000339.1:0-22769 GCA_038091155.1 Harrya chromipes | reverse complement strand
ATGTGATACCTAATCTTCTAATTTGGTTTTCTCAGTACTTTATAGTCAGTGGCAAGGGCGAACGACGTCTGCTCGCGCTTGCCAGCAAGGAGAGGCTTGTCCGCATTCTACAGAAGATGCTGGACGAAAACGAGTTCTTGAGCGAATACGGTATCCGATCGTACGTTTGGTTACGATTACCCTTGCAACGGGATACTCACGGAACGTTGCTTAGTTTGTCAAAACTGCACAAGGATAAACCTTGGGGCATGGATGTGCATGGGGAGCGGTACGAGGTTAGGTATTGGCCTGGCGATTCGCACTCTGGAATGTTTGGCGGGAATTCCAACTGGCGTGGACCCATCTGTAAGGCGCAGTCACGTTCCGGGTGCAAACGCTCATGATGTTTGCAGGGCTTGCCGTCAATTTCCTGTTCATCGAAAGTCTTCAAAGGTTTTACCAGTACTACGGGGACGACCTTCAGGTTGAATGCCCTACGGGCAGCGGCGAATACATGAATCTCGTCGAAGTCGCGGAAGAAATTCAACATCGTATCATCCACATTTTTGGACGCGATGTCGAGGGCAAAAGGGCCACTAATGGTGGCAATCCAAAGTTGGACTGCGACCCGCATTTCCGCGATTACGTCTGGTTTTACGAAGTGAGGACAGAGATTGTTCCGTTCCGTCCTTCTTTGCTGAGGAAGCCGTCGTGTTAGTATTTCCATGCAGACAGTGGCCGGGGGCTTGGAGCGTCACATCAAACAGGATGGTAAGATGTTTGATGCGGGAATCTGTACATCTCGAGTGACCACTTTATCCTTTGCAGGTCGGGCTTGGTTGCGTATCATATCTTACAGAGCGGAATGACGTGTCGGTTGCCAAGGACGCCGCGCAGTAAGTTTCCTTGACAAGCGCTATTTTGCCTTTGTTGACACGTCCTGTCGCAGCTCCTCGCAGCCTGGTTCACCACTACTTTGATGTAAGTGTCCCGAGCCGTGTCTCTGAGCTCAGTCATTCACACAATGACAGGAAACCATTGATGCGCACTCGGAGTATGGAGACGACGCTCGCTCTTTGCACAGCGCCATGAGTAACATGGACTTGCACACGCTAGCTGACTTGTCACCCGATGCATTGTAGAGTTGTACGCTGCAACGTCAGAGAAGATTTCATAGACCATAGATTGTAGCCCTCCGAGTTCCGTTTGCTGTAACCAATAGTCGTAATATAATAAGACCCGTAGCAATGAGTGTACTGTTCTATCAAGAGTTATACATGACCGATGTTCCTCCATGTTTTAGATATGATACTCGATGACATCGAAGAATTGAGAGTGACGAAACAGATGTCCAAAAGTCTCGGTGGCAGACTCGGAGTCGAAAGTTAGAGAATTTATAAAAGAAGCGAGGATGGTGAACGAATATGAATGAAACAGACAAACTTGACAAAGGAAGGTGTCATTTGAAAAACCCAGAATGAGAGAACATCGCAGCAGACAAAGCCACGATAATATGGAAGAGGATAGCATTACCAGTAATTTGGGGGGCCTACGTGACGTAGAGAGTGACTTGTCCGCCAGGGCGGAACGACTCAAAAGCCATCTGGACGTCTTCGGTCGACCCAAGTGATATCAAGTCACCGTCTTCGTCCTTGTACTTCACCCTCAACGGAGTGTCGTCCCGACGGGGGCCACAAAGCCGAATCTTCTTCCCTACCTTATCCACGAGTTCACTGAACTTCGTGGAACGAGGGACTTGGATGACAAAGATATCATCCTGGAAATGGACCTTGACCTTCACAGAAGAGAAGTGACCACTACTCGTGGTCATGCTTTCGAACGTTTGTGACCTCGACGGTCGAAGCCCCGGTCCTGCCAATGATGACTCACTGGAACCAAACGGTGTTATTGGCGACGAACTGTTCGGTGACTCCTCTGACGAGCCGCGAGTGGATTGGCTTGAGCCACTGCCGCGCTTGTTTTCCAACGTCGAAGTCTGCGAACGATGTGTCCATGGGGTGTTTGGAATGGGAGGTGGGGATGTTTGTGGAACATATGCGCTGGGTTGACTTGCACTCCTGGACCGGCCAACTGGCGCAGCGATGGGAATACTATTAATGGAGGTCGGTGTATCAGGTTGATCATATGCGCCTGTGGACTTGTGGGAACTTAATTGGGTGTGCAAGGGAATCCGAGGGGGTCGAGAACCGGAGCCAAAGCTAGAATCCGTTGCGCTCGCGGTAGAGCTCATGCGGGTGACTTGTGGGCGGTAAGAGGGTAAAACGGAGCCAGCAGCACCGGGGAAAGGGCGAGTACCATTGGGAGATCTCCACGGGACATGCATATAACCGTTGGTATCGTCTGCTCGAGCTCGGGAATGGTCGTGTCCAGGGAAGGGATCGCGGTCCGGCTGAAGAATTTGTCCAGTCAGGCGTTGTGTGCCTAATGGAGTACCGCGCCCCGATGATGGCATACTTGACGATGGATAATCTTCATAGACGTCATCGACGTCAAGTTCGAACCCTTCTGCAGAAACCTGTCCGTGGTAACCACCGCTAGAATACGATCCAGAGGACGAAGCCATAGAAAACTGTTCCTCGCTTGAATAAGGGCTCGGGCGGTGACGACCGCTGGCTGGGTGAGGCGGTAGACTATTCACGTATTGGACATGCGATATCGAGGACGATGCTCTGTCGTGAGTGTAGGGAAGTGGGGACCGCTGTGTAATTGGAGGAAATACGGAGGCATGGCCATTGTGCGTGACGAATTGCGAGATATTTCGATCCGAGGCCCTTCGAGATGCTACTTCCCTGATGAGTCTGTTGATCTGGGATTGCCACTGTTTTAACTGCTCTTCCGAGCGACAGCGGAGAGTGAAGAACTCTGAATCATCATCTCCTTGCCACCATACGGCAAGAGAGTAAGGGTTGATGTTAGAAGAACCTTGCACAAATATTATTTTTGGGGTTGCGCGATAAGAGATTCACACACGCACCGACTGAACTTCTTGGCGAATTCGAAGTAGCCTTGGTTACATTATTCAGGAAGATACGACCTTTTAGAAGGAGCGGAGTATCCTTCTTCTTATTCGGCACCCCAGGGGCAGACGCAACCGAAGGAGTAGCTTGCTTCTTCAAGATCGAGTTGTTCTTAGTGGCCCTTTTACCACTCGGAGGCGGCTGAAGTGCCTCCTTACAACATAAGATAATCTTTTCGAAAAGGAAGACGTGGTACTCTCGGTCGACGTCTGATTTGGTGACAGTGAAAATATCGTCCAAGAGGAGACTGCCGAAATTGGACAGATGATGACCCTTCCAGTCTTTGACACGACCTTCGAGGTTTCGTACAGTTTGATTGTTCTCCGCGCGACGCTGTGCTTCATTAATCTTGTCTGTTATTCGCTTCGCTGCGGCGGAACCTGCTTGAAGCTCCTCGTAGTATGGGTAATCAACAACGGTTGATGCCTTGACTAGGGACTGCAGACGCAAATGATGAGATGCAAATGAAGGAAGAGGGTGATCGCTCACATCAAGGAGGAGTGGATATTTGCAAATTCTTTGGACAGGTTTGATTAAGAAAGCAGGTAGTTCCGATTTGGCGTTGATCAAATTGTTGTGTACCTGTAAAAATGGAAACATTAGGAATGCTATTTTTGAACATGATGGATCTGAGTCATCTGTCGTCACACCAACTGGCTCGCATGGAAACCGAGCTGGGTAGGAGTTGATGTGGAATCAGAGCGAAAGTGGCGTACCGACAAGTTTTGTTCCTCTTTAATCATGATGTCGGCTGCATTGGTGTAATTAGCGCAGTAAGGTTCATAAACTGCGAACTCGTCTTCCTGTTGTTCCCAATAGAGCACGAGATGGAGAGAATGAAAGGGCCGCATTAAGCAAGTCTGAAGGACCGAAAAGGGAACAAGAGACTCACGTTTTCGAGGAAGTGCAGGCCCCAACGTTGGTCTTTGCAAGGCAGTTCGGCAGTGCTCTCGAGGCGAATTAGGAACTTTCTTTGGAAGTTCAATAACTTGTTGAGACCGGGGAAGAGGAGATGGATGGTATCCTGGTCTATCGTATTACTTTGGGAGAGTGCGGTGGCGTATTTCTGACTCGGGTTAGTGTGGGGAGAGCGAAACAAGAAGACAGGTCTTTACCTGCATGACCTCCAGGTCCTGAACATACTTGCGTTCGGTTTCTACCATCTCTCTGACAATATTATTCCGGGCGGCATCGTGTGCATTCGGAGCGACGGTGGCATTCAATACGTGGTTGGCAAGAAAATCGAGTGACTCTTGGGATGCAAGGAGAGGCGACATTGGAGCTGGCTCGAAGAGGTCGGAAGGCAAGAGGTCGACGAGGGTGGTGACGGTGCTAACGACCTGTGGGTGTGTCAAAATAACGAACGAGGGCACGACGGAGGACTGCACACCTTGACCAGGCCGTCGGTAGAATGGCGATCCCACAAATCGGAAACAGTGAAACGTTCGCAGTTGTCGATTTCAGACAAGCGCATTGCGAATTTAGCGATTGCGCGCTTCTTCTCTTTCTCGTTAGAGATGTCGAATGTTGCGGGATCTGTGCTAATCTCGCCAATGGGGCGAGTTGGGGGAGGAAGGAGGTTGAAGAGAAAGCAGAGAGGGATACCGAGGGTGAAGCAATCCCAAAGCTGAGTGACTGGATCTGTTGAGTGGCGAAGATCACCGTTTTGGGAGGAGAGGACGAAGAAAAGGGAAAAGTTTGGGATGCGGATGAGACGAGCACGAAGAGAAGAGCATTGTTGGTAGAGCGAGGTGGATGCAGAGGCTGCTTTGTTGAGAATATTATTATTAGCGACGGGGGTTTCGATGACAAGACCAGGATTTGACGCGATGGATTTTTTACGGCCGGCGACGTTGGCCATGGTGAAGAAAGCGGGAGTGATAGAAGATAATACATTTTTAGACCCCGCTATCCAATGTTGATACATACAAACAAGACATAACATGAATTATTTATTTATTTAATTGTTTCATTGTGTAGGACTCCAACCACTGGTGTCACGCATCTCGTGACTTTTCTTTCAACTCTCTTCTCAAGGTACATCAAGACCCATGGCACCAGCCCGCTCTCTCAGACGCGCTCACTCTCAGAACCCTGCATCATCCGATCCTAACAATGCCTCTCTCTTTCTCGAGCCCATGATGGGCACACCCCTCACAATATACATCGAGAAAGACGTCGACGACAGAGACGACCTCGTAGACCTCATCAACGTATGTCTCTTCCTTACCTACCGATCATTCCTCATATCATCCCCCTCAGAAACATGGCGGCGCAGTATCCCCTAGTTACAGTGGCACCCCCTACATTTTAGGCAAGTCTACATCGATCTCTCCCCCTCCCCCACGACGCTCATCCACATCCCAGTCGACCCCCACAAAGAGTCTGGTCAAAACCTTTTTCGCCAATATGCCGGTAAAAAGGGAAAGATCGTTCTCCATGCTCGCTGGGTTCACGAGTGTGTTCGTGTCGGCGCACTACAGACTTTCCAAAACAACTGGGCGGGCTGCAAAGTCACCGGCACCGAAAAGTATGACTCCTTTTACACACTCTCTGTCCCCTCTCAGATCAACTTTTTTGCAGGGTCGACCCTCCACCCGTTGTCCCCTCCCAGAATGACCCAGGTTCATCTGCTCAAGTCTCTCAGTTACCACCCATTCCTCCCCATCCCCAGGCGCTCGCCACCATGGGACCAGCTGATTCCCTTGTACACCCACCACCGCAGGGTCCGTACGCTTACCCCGTATACGGCCATCCGATACATCCCCGCGGCATGCAGCCACCCACTGCAGCTCCACCTCAGTCATGGCAGGCCCCCAACGCCATCGCACCTCAACAGACCCACATGGCCCCTCCTCAACCTCCTTCGGGTTTGCTCCCTCGCCCCCCACAACCGTATCGAGATGGTCCTTGGGTCACTGGCTTCGAGCAACCTCCACCTCACATGGTTGCGGGGCCCAGCGCTCCGCCTTACGGTTATCGGTATCGAGACGAACAAACAGAGTGGGCGACTGCTCCTCCAGGCGAATATGCTTATGATCCTGCAACGGTTAGTCTGGCAATCCATCCTTCCTGTCTCACATGACTTGACCTCCCCACATACAGTACGAACAATCTTACGAGCAGGCTCCGCCTTACATCCACGATCCAGGCCCTTCTGCTACCGGTTCATCTAATGTTCCTGTCGACAATCCTGCGAGTGAAAAATCTCGCGGTCGGAAACGAACTCGCAACCAGGCAGGTTTATAATATACTGACAGTCGTCACGTATGGCTGAAAGCTTAGCAGGGAACTCCTGCCGCCCCACCCTCTACACTTGTCCTCAATCGAAGGAATCCCCCTACTCGGTCTCCTACACCACCGAATCGCGTAATTAAGAGCACCTATGGTGGAAACCTCTTCACATCCGACGATGTATTATACCTCAAGAGATACATTGATTATTGTCAGGAGCAAGGTCTGGTACTCAGGTTTGTTCTTCGTTGTTCTCCGACGTGCGAAAGCCTTGATTCCATCGTTTCTCAGCCTGAGAGAAATATGTGAGAGGATTGCTGTGAAGGTCTGTAATTTCCCCTAGCATACAACTGCCTTGCTCACCTAATCGCCACCTAGGCCCCCCATCATACGTGAGTATTCTCGTCTCTGGATCCTTCTCATGTCGACCAACTTCCCAACAGCTTTTACTCTTGGCGTCGGTACTGTAATAAGCATCAAATCAGGCTCGGCGGGTATTCCATGGACCTCGGTGACTTGGTGTCACCCCAAGAAGAAGGAGAACAAGGTCAGAACGAAGTGGAAGAACAGCTCCGCACTAGCACCGGTCCCGGGATCATAGCAGCAGCGCAGCAACGATTACAGCAGGAGGGTAATCAACCGCGTAATCGCTCTCCGACTCCCCCGAGGGCGCTATTCAGGAGCACGACTGGTAAAGGAGTCGCATTCACAGAACAGGACGTTACCTTCCTGGTTCGCTTCATGGAGTACAGGAAGTAAGTCGAGTCTATGGAAGAAAGCATCTAGGTCACATGCTGATTCATCTACTTCCGAGCAGATCTCAGGATCGTTTTGACATGGTGGCATTCTGGAAAGACGTTGCTGCCAAGGTCATTACATACATTTGTGAATATTATATATCGCTCATTTTCCTCGCAGGCGCCACACCACTCTCGTGCATCGTGGATGAAGTTTTGGCGTCGTCACAAACATGAACTGAACAGGACAGAAGGTGATGATCCTTTACCACAACCACCCGAAAAGAAGATGCGGTATTCTCGCTCAGACGACATCCTTCTCGCCAAATATTTTGTCACAAAGCCCGAGGGTACGTCGGATAAAATATTTCAGGCCTTTGGGCGACAGGTATGCCTTTCTTGCATTCCCCTACAAGGTCAATTAGTGAGCACATTCATTACAGCACCCTCATCATCCTTGGAAAGGGTGGCAGGAACACCATCGGATACACAAGGCAAAGATCGATCATCTTATTCAGCGCCTGGCCAATGGGGAAAATATTGATGCAGATGATAACGCAGCGGACTCGGAGGTTTGAAACGACGTTTTGTGCTTCAACTGAGCTTCCTGCACAGTATAGCCTAATACCATCGAGTACCCATGATTATAATCTTATTGTACTCATTCCTATGCACAGTAATTGATGCACGGCCACCTGTTATTTATAGAGTTTCCGTGTCCGCGTATCTAGCAGTTCTCTGATTCAACCTCTGGCAGAACTCTGCTAAGGACTCGAAATTAATATCGACGATCAGAATCAGAATCAACATGATGGAATTCCTGACACAGGAGCAACTAGACCAGGTCAGTGTAATACGTCTGGATCTTTCGGCTCGTTGATTTCTACCCCCAGCTAATAATGATTGCGTTGTTTAGTTTCATCGAGAGGGGTGACTCCTCCTGTTTCGCGTTTCTGGTACAAGGGTCTAATGCAACCGTGGTCGACAGCTACGTTTGCATTCCAAGTTTCTTGTCGCAAGACCAAGTCTCATCTTTGCTTCAACGTTCCAAAGATCTGTTGAGTGACTTCAATGTAGAAACCCACCCGCTTGTGAGTACTTGATCACCGCCTTGACCAACGAAAATCATTGACAATGTTCGATTTTCATCGTCAGACGAAGTTCACCACGAGTGACAAGAACCACGTGGGCGACGACTACTTCCTCAACTCGGGTGATAAGATACGCTATTTCCTCGAGGAAGGTGCCGTGGACGAGCATGGCCGGCTCACTAGGGATAAAACCAAGGCAGTGAATAAGATCGGGCATGGTGTGCTGTCAACCGACACTTGGAACTGTTTACCCAACGCACTCACATGTTGCAGCGTTACATGTACTCGATCCGCTCTTCCGGCGGGTCACCCTAGAGAATGACACGTTGAAGGCGCTAGTGAGAGATCTCAAATTCCACCGTGACCCGGTTGGTAAGTCAACTTCTAGTCAGATGTCATATCGTTCATGATCTGTCGTGACAGCCCTCCAGTCGATGATCATCTTCAAACAACCAGAGATCGGCGGCGCTGGTAATTAGGCTCGTATTTGGTTCATGTCAATGATCCTCACGACAGCTGATTAGTTCCTGAACACAATGATTCGTGAGTCACTGCGCAGTCGATGGATCTTAATGTCAACTTTCCTTGCTGTTTGTCCTATCACATCAAGGACGTTCCTCGTGAGTAGCTTTATCTCAAGGTTCCCACTGATGTAATGATTGCTCCAGTATACGTCGCCTCCCACTGCCCTCGGATTCTGGATACCGCTGGAAAGGTGCACGCAATCCAACGGTGCACTTTCTTTCCTGCCAGGATCGCATCATACCACACCGATCACCAAGCGCTTTGTACGCAAGCCCGGGGGTGGAACTGGGTTTGAGGACATCTGCCCACCTCCCCTTCCCAATTTGAACGCAAAGGTTGACACCGCAAGTAGTAGCGACTATGTGTTACAAACGTGCGAGCCAGGTCAGTTCCTATTTCCTTGTTCACCAGAATGTGTCTGGAGGCCCTTTTCACAGGGGATCTCGTATTGATCCACGGCAGTGTGTTGCACAAGTCTGAGCGAAATACGAGCAACCAGACTCGCTATGCGTACACTTTCCACATGATCGAGAGTCCGCCCCACGCACACTATGACGAGAAGAATTGGCTCCAGCCAACGCCGTCGATGCCATTCACTAAGATCCTCGACGTCCCCAACGACATTAGCAAATGAAGTTCTCTAGTTGTAGCTTACATTGTGCTGCTAGGTGAACAGTGCAACCGAGTTGTATTTCCGCAGAGACGTCCGTTATCCTACGGTTATCACCTCAACTCTACCACACTCTTTGACTCTCTCCGATGTCAAATCATAGAGTTCATCGATAAGAGCAGGCAGGAACGTTCCCGATCCCTGCACGTCAGGCCGCAGTGCGGCACGTTCTCCTGCAATGCTAAGTGCCAAGATGCTTTTGGCGTGTAAGGTCAAACGACAAACACTAGTTTGGCAAACGTACCCGCCGACTGCTCCCATTAACATGTCGCCTTTCACGAGTTTCGCGGTTCCATCTTCGTTCTTTCCCAGCTCCGAAGCCGCAGCACAGAACGTGGCTATACAAGTACCTACCAGACATCCAGAGCCAGTGATGTCACCGAGTAATCTATGTCCATTTGCAAGTTTCACAACGGTAGTTCCGTCAGAAACCCAATCGGTGACTCCGGTGAGAGCAACGACGCATCCTGGAATTTGAAGACAGGTATGTACATGCAGAAGACAACAGGTTCACAAACTGACTCACGCTCCTTCTTTGCTAGGTCCCTAACAAACGTCGCAGGATCAGTGAATCCAACACCAACGCTATCGACACCCTTGGCTTTTACCTGGCGACGATCCGTTATTACGTGTATCGTAATCAAGACATGTGAAAGATCAAGTGTACGACATACCTCCTCTGAATCAGCGAGTGCGGCGAGCTCTCCCGCATTGCCTTTGATTACACTTGCTTGCCACGTGTTTAGCAATTCGGCAGCAACGTTGCGACGAAACCCTGTCGCCCCTACACCGACCGGGTCAAAAACCACAGGCTTCTTCACGTCGTTTGCAAACTGTCCGGCAAGCAACATGGCTTCCTTGTCCTTGACCGTGCCAAAGTTGACTAGCAACGCACCCAGGACACGGCTTAAGTCGTACATCTCCTCTGGTGCAGAGGCCATGATTGGGCTTGCACCTAACGCTAGAGTGGCGTTAGCAGATTGGTTCGCCACAACGATGTTCGTGATCTGCTCAAGATGAGCCACGCCAAAAAAGTAAAGAGACAAATTGACCTGGTGAATGAGTGGTTTTGTCTCCTTAATAATGCGCAATAGGTCCGCAACCGCGTCTTTGATCGTCTCCGTAGTGTAAGACGGGGACTCGGATAAGTGACCAGTTGAATTCGACCAACAGCGATAGGATTCCCTGAATTTTTTGGCAATTTTGAGTGGTTCCGAAGCAGCGACTATTTCTGAGACGACTGCCACTCCATCTAATCTATGCCCTGTTGCTGAAACAGACCCATGCAACGTTCTCAAGATGTTGCTGGACTTGATACCGCCTAGCACCTTACATCAGTTAACAACATCAGAGAATCGGGCTGACCGCACCTATGGCAACGGCTTTCACGGGGGTGTCATCCAGGACTGCAAGTAGCGGCCCGACTTCCCGTACTCCGAGGACAGGACTCGTGAGCTGCTTCGTATTGGTCAGCCAAACAGCCCCGATGCCCACATAATCGGCACCGTCTTGGACAGCTTTCCTGACGTGATCTACGTTGTTGCAGGATACACCAATAATTTTACCGGGGGGAAGCAACGTTCGAGCCACGTGTACTGGCATATCCGTCTGTCCGAGATGAACACCATCTGCATCGACAGCCAGGGCAATGTCGATACGGTCATTGATGATGAGGGGAACACCATATTCTCTACACAGTCTCTTGCTTTCATCGGCGATCTGCAGGAACTGGCGTTTGGGGGGAAAATCGTTGGCAAAAGAAGATAGATTGTGAAAGTTCGACACGTACTTCAGCTGTATCTGTGTTTTTCTCTCGAACTTGTACGATTGTGACTCCTCCTTCTAAAGCCTGGTTGAAAAATAAGCCAGGGTTTGACTGCCGAGTAAGGAGAGAAGTTACTTCTCTGAGAAAATCGCGGTATGCCTGTTCGTCGAGCGTGAGCTAAGGCAAAGTCTCTGAACAGTCAGAGAGGTACCTTTCCTTCTGGGAGTAGCTCACGTCCGGTGACCAAGTAAAGGTTGTAATCAATCGACTGGGGATGCTTCATCGTTCAGCTGATCGTGAGTCGATAAATTTCAAGATCGATGACGTAATTCTTGTTTGCCAGTGACTTGCGAAATTCGAGTTTCCTTGCAAGTTATGTCTTTGAAACGCTGGTTGTCTACAACCGCAAAGCGTTGCGGCGCGGTACCAGTATTCCCGACTTCTGCAAGCGCACAGCTCACGAAACATCGTGTTTCTCTCCATAATCCTGAGACAGCAGCTCAGGTGGCGGAGGCGTTCGTTCCCGCCGGGACAAAGGACAAGGTAGTCATTGAAGCATTTCCGGGTATGTCAAAAATTTCCGGTCCCACCAGTGAATAATACCGATGAGCAACCCTTGCAGGACCAGGGATATTGACGCGTGCCTTACTGCAGCTGCCGAAGGAACGGATACGCAAGATTATTGTCCTCGAGAATGCTGAATCTTTTCTCGACAGTCTCCGGGTATGTCGATATCTTACCACTGTCTGTGCGGCAACGTTAATCGCACTCAGCCGCTTGAAATGATGGATCCTCGCGTCCATGTCCTCCCGTGGGATGGATATGCGTGGAGCACCTACCGAAATCTGGAAGCCGAGGGTCATCTGCGGGATGTTGAACCTTCCAGTTGGACAGAGCGTGCGTTCTCCTTCTCATCGCGCGATTTTTCATCAAGAGATTCTGTCACTTTAGCCGATCCTGCGCTTCGTTTTATCGCACACCTCCCCACCTCCATCTATGGCGAACAGCTTATTGCACAGTTGTTGCGTTTAGTGCCTGACCAGGGCTGGCTGTTCCGTTATGGCAGAATTCCTATGAACTACATCATGCATGATTTTGTGTGGGAGGTATGTTTGGGTCGCTCTGCATTGGTCGTGCTGACGACCTCTTGCAGCGTATATCGGCAAACACGAGCAGCGCGGCTAAGCTGAAGAATCGCTGTAAGTTGTCCGTTATAGCTGAAGCTGTTGCCTCTGTTCGGGAGGTTGTCCCTTCGGACACTCTTCGGCCGTATGAAGAGCATTTTTGGCCACCAAGCATTGCCACTGCTGAGGGTCGCTCGAAAAAGAACCGAAAAAACAGAGACATGGTAGCCCTCACCATGCGTCCACTGCCAGAACAGGTCTCGTTCCCGATGTGTAGCAAGCTGCGCTAAGATAGCTTACGGTTCCCACAGACTATCGAGAGAGGACTGATTGACAAATGGGACTTTTGCTTGCGCAAACTATTTGTTCTCAAATCAACTCCACTCGACCGTGCAATTTCGTGCGTCAGGACATCTTATTTGGTCTGGAGGCTCATCTTGTTTCAGCCATTTAGCCCCCGGCGCAGCAACGTTGTTGACTATGCTTGCAAATGATCATGTTGCTGGCAGTCACTCGTTTGACACTTCCAAGCCAGTGCGTGAGATGGATGTACAAGATTGGGCAGCGCTTGTGCGCACATTCCATTCATGGCCATTTGCACCTGATGTTAGTTTGCGATTCCAGCCTCCCAACTTCACGTTGATATGCTGACATGTCTATGATTTAGGACTTGCTTATAACGGATTCATTTTCTCGTGAAGATAGACTTTAGAGACTTAGTTACTAGGGGCCATCAGCGCAAGATAAGTCGAGTTTCTTACCTATACTTAAGCACACTTATTTAGTACCTTGTACTACATTATCGACACTTATATCACACAAGCAGAGAAAGTGTCAAACAAGTATTGCTGGTACTTAAGTAAAATATGCTTTTTTTCGATGGGTATAAGAGCAACAAGGAGCGCGAGGACACCAATATTAATGAGAGCTACAGAGGCAATGAACGGTGGTCATTAAACGGGTGCAAGCTAAAAGGGAGGACCCAAAATAAAACTAAAAAAAGCGACTTACTGCCAGTGCCGCGGCAGTTCCGGGAAAACAGACAAATGGGTATCCAATTTGAAAACCATGACAGTAATCTGCGAATCCTTAGTGCAGGATCCTGTGACTGAAACCAGCAAGTAGAGCATACCTAACAGTGCGCGGGGATTGATGTTCCCTTCCTCGCCCGAAACATTGCCAGGATAGGATGCTGTGACTCCGTCCTTCAACCTCTTCCACTCCCGGCCGCCTTGAAAAGCCCTACAACATAGTCGGTCCCTTCTTCATGACGGACGACTGATACCCCGTGGTGTGCTCGCTCGAAAAATTGCTCGAGAACTGGAAAGGCGCTGAGGATTCCCGTTCTGTGGCCTTGTTGAGCGTTTTCGGCAACGATTTTCAATTTACCGTCCCGGCGGAGATCCATTGCAAATTTGATCTCTTCAACATCAACTGTCATATCTGCAATGAGTTTGAGGGCGCGCTTAAGCTAACAAGTCATCAGCTAATGCTTTCTTGTAATCCGTTTGCACTTACCGCGGCCGCAGCGACTCGGATCTTGACGACACCTTCACAATATTGGCCAAGTGCCCAGCCCTTCGTGTTCCAACCTGGAACAGTCACATACCCGGTGATGGAGGTAAGGATCGTAAGGTGGGTGGTCACAATGAGTTCCAAAACCCAGTCCGCATAGAAAATGCGGGGTTCATCTGGGTTGTCACCGCCAAGGAAGACGAAGTCCTTCAGGAGCTCTTTGGCAGCCAACCAGACATCCATGTTCTTGACCTCAGGGATAAAGGCTTCAAAGCTTCAACGACCAAGTGGAGAGCCACAGAGCCAAATCCACTGCGCCCTTCGGCAACCCGTTGTGATGCCTGTATACTTCAGCAACCCGTTGTGATGCCTGTATACTTCAGCAACACTACGATGATACCTGAAGATTTCACGTACAATTTGTTGATGCAGTAACTTGATACTTGACGTTGGGGTATACCGTGTTGAAGATGGCTTGCAGCGCTGCCACAAAGTCCACGCTCGGGATGGTCCGCACATTGGACTGGGTGCTAACCACAGGATTAGGTAGGTCCTTCGTCAAATGTCCGCGTTTTCTTTCCGTCATCCCCAACAGTGCCTGGTTTGTGGCCCGTGGGTGTCTGAGTCTGCTTCCATGGCAGCATCGAGCCCTCTAGCATCCACAGGCGAGGCTGGATCTTCAGTTCGACTTTGACTTTCTTGTTGATTTTGGCGCTCGGTGCAGGCGTGGGTGGCTAAATGATAACAACATCCATCTATTCATCGCCAAAGGGGTAAGCAATGTGAGATACAGATATCAGGGTTACTTACCGATGACTGGTGGTGCGTACGCTCGCACTTGGGGTGTCCCCACCGGCAACGGATGACATCATCGTCAACTCAGCTGTGACCTCATCCTCTTCCAGCTGATGGTCGTGGTGATGGTCGTGATGATGGTCGTGGTCTGTAACGGACAGCTTACGTTTGAGGCCGCCAGCGAGCCCGGGAGACTCGGGGAGAGGTTATGCTGGGTTTGAATTTACACACTCTCAGTGATGCGTCCTGGTCTTGTTGTCCTCTCTTCTATCAGAGCGTGTACATCTCGTGTGACAACTCCTCAAACTGGAGGAGGGCCGCGTCCGAAGGCGACAAGAATGTAATATGGTATCAAAATGGGTGTCCCGGTCACACCCACCCAGCAAAAGTTCCGATCATCGCCTTAATTATATGTACGTCTGTTCCGTTGGTGTACATGGATGGCCCATCAGGTTGGATGTCGGACTGAAACAGCGTGATCACGCTATCGCCACATAACTACGCCTGTGCAGGATGGTGGGTGAATTCTTTTCCAGCTCTCCCCCACTCACGCACCACGCTTCCCTGATACCTGGGCTTGGCGCTGTGATTCCTTGATGTTAATATCGCGCAACCATGTGAAGCAGCTATTCTTCTACTTTTATTGTTACTTCCAAGATTTCTCTCTACAGGGACTCCGGCATGTCACTATTAACCACTGTAATTGATGACAAGTCACCCCTCATATCGTATGACGCGACATGGCTCCCTGGAACAGATGTCATCTATGCGAGCGGGTAAGCCCTCAAGTTGTACCAATTGTCCTCGACAATAATGCTTGCAAATAGCTATTACCTGGGCACCCACCAGAAGACCAACACATCAGGCGGGACAGTCTCGTTCAGTTTCAATGCGTCGGCCTTTTGGATATATGGTGCCAAGAGATTGAACCACGGGCCTTACACTGTTCAACTAGACGGCAACACCAACGCCGGCTTGAATGGCACCGGTGACGATATATTCCAGCAGACACTATTTAGTGCGAATGTTAGCCAAGGAATGCACAGCGTGAACGTGATCAACACCGGAACGACTGGCCAATATCTAGACATCGATATGGTCGGTAATTTTTGTTTGCAGTACCAATGACAGCGATTAACGAGCAGTAGATCGTGTTTCAATCCCAAATCGGGAGTCCAAGCGACCAGTTGGCCCCCGAAATCATCCCAGACTGGGATCCTCGCTTTCAATACCAACAATCTAGCTGGGCCACCACGTCAACCTCCGATTCTTTGAATCTCAACTTGTTCAATAATGGCACTGGCCAGTAGGTGACGGCCAGAGACCATTTTCTGGGGTTGACTTCCTCTTGCAGTGTCACGAACACATCCGGTGCGACGGTGTCATTCACATTCACAGTAGGTCTATTTTCCTTTGCGTATCCCACCATGAATAACAGGGGAATGTTGTAGGGCATGCTTATTGTCCCGACATATTGTCGCACTCCAAGCTAATGGCCTTCATAGGCGAGGTGATGACACTGTTCGGGACCACGGGCCCTTCGAATGGACAGTACTCGGTTCAATTGGGTGGGGGCGAGAGCGCGACGTACAATGCAACAAATCCCCCTTTCACAAACTACGGCGTTGTGCTTTACCACGCCGATAATCTCGGACCCGGCTCACATCAGATTGTTCTTACCAACCTCGCGAGCGCGCAGTATTTGAGTATTGATTACGCACAAGTGTGGACTATAGCAAAGTACTTCTTCGACGTTTCTCTTCTATGCTCGGCAAGCTGACGTGTGATAGTAGTACTTCTACTTCGGACTCCACTGTGTGTACTTCTGGAGGGTCAAGGTAAACTGCAGGCGATAGTCATCGCAAGTAATAGTCGTCTAACTTGGTCTCTCAGCTCAGGGGCAATGACTGCGGTGGTTATTGAGGCGGTGGTTGCGGTACTAGCTGCCGCTGCCGCAGTCTTCTTCTACCGCCGCTGGAAGGCTGCGTTGAAACCTGGGACGACCACGGTGACCTCAAATGGCGTCGCGCCGTTTATGGGAACCAGAAACAACTCGACCTCCTTTCCATACAACAGGACCTTGAAGTCTCTCGTTACTCCTGAGAGGTCACAATTAGACGTCAACGCCACTGCGCCGCATAACGTACCTCAGGCTGACCCGTCGGTATTTAGCTTGTTTGACTCTCGAAGTGTCGCCGAGAGTGTGGCTCCCCCGAACGAGGCGCGTCAATATTCATGAGACTAACTGTTCCGTAAAGTCATACTTTTCATAGGGACAAGCGTTATCATGTCTTCCAGACGCATCAACAAGAGAGCAATCAAATTTTACTGGGACCGCGAACCGTGCAAGTTCACCTGACAGCTCTGCCCCACCTGGCTATGACACAGTAGTGTGGGGCGATCGCGCATGAATGTGTAGTGTACCTCGTTCGAGTGCTAAAGTTAGCTTCATCGCGTTTACTGCCGTGGTGTTCAAAACTCGCGTACCCAAATGGCTCGCAACGTTGCCCAATGACCTTCCTGCTATTAAAATCGTGTCATGACAACAATCCCCAACCAATACAGCGAAAATTGTGGTCGAGTATGGTGACTACAATTGGCTGAGCTAGGCTCAGCTAGCCTTATCGAGCGCCGCCCGTTGCCAAATTCCTACCTTGAAATTTGATGCTTACTTACCAGCCCTGTTCAGCGCACTTCTTTTCAAGTCGACGCTCAGGTTCCGCGATTCAGTGGAGCATCCTTTTCAGTATTTGTCTTTGTTGTTCCTAAGCTTTTTCTCTACAGGGCTGGGCATCATCATCAGCCCTCCTTCCGAGACTCGACGGATGTCACTACTCGGACTCAACCAGCGGAAGGTAACACCTCCGGTGATAGAATTGACGTCGACACTCGAGGTTTGTATTGGGCGGGGGTGTGGCCCGCCCCGCCCCCGACGTCTGACGTCATCCCTAGCTAGAGGGGCTTTCCTCGCAATTCATTCCCCACCGGCCCTACCAACTCGGAATGAATTGCAGTACGGGGTGTTCCGAGCCAGAGGGGTTTCCTCGAAAATGTATAATAGGCTGGCCCTTCTCTAGGGGTGAGCCCACCCATCCCCAGCTGCCCCATCGCCTGACGCCGTCGTCCTCGCCCTTGCCCCCATCATGACCCTTAAATCTATCTTCTCTCGCTTCTCTCATCACAAATCCGAGTTGATGCCTGTCATTGCAGACAGTTTTGCCGCTGAAACATGGCATTATCTGGTAGCGGCCGAGCCCGCTCGACTCGTCCGAAAAGTCGAGTTGTGCACCGCGCTTGCTGCAGGCCGGGATGCCTGGGATGAACCCGTCGATAAAGACCATCTTCATACAGTTTTGATGGTGACTTTGGTATCTACCCTTGGTCTTCCAGACAACATCTACCTCGTCGAACGTGTTCTCTCGACTGGCGGCGCGTATCACTCTGTGACCCCTATCGAAGACGGATTGTCGAAGGGCGGGTCGTTGTTTCATCCTGACGTTCATGATCGCATTTGCGTCGTTCCTGGGGCTCAGTCGACTGCTGTTGCGCACCACCTCGAGGTCGAGCGGACTCTCGTATTTAGTGACGGTCCTTCCACACCCAGCCTTACACTCGCAGAATTTGCCCAGATCGTGGCCTTTCTTAGTCGCACGACGATGCTGATCTGCGCGGGCGGCGACTGCAAATTCCAGTCACGCGCATATGCGTTCATGTGCATGAGTGCACTGACACCGGCGTTGCCACCTGCGATGAGAGTGCATGAGGGGGTGGGCATGAATAGCAAGACAGATATGGTGGGTGATTCGGTGTTTGAGAATTTATCGGCATCGTTTTTGGAGGAAGCTTTGCCGTGGATGGTTAGGGATCGGGAAGCAGTAGGTATGCTCATCGTCTGATCAAACTAGTCGCTGATGGCCTTCACAGCTGAGAGTGATGTCCCCTTTGAAGGGGGAGGCGTGGGGAAGGGCAGTTGGGGGACTTGATTATTGAGGATGTTGATGCGTCAGATCCTCGTTTTTTTTCGGGCGTCTCTGACTCTCTGGTATACTATGTATGTTCGTCACTAGCTATCTCGGCATTATCGCATGTCAAACATGATTTCAACTGTACAATAATAACAGATATACCCATCATCATTTTACATTTTGTTGTTCCGTGCAGGGGACTAGTACGAAGCATGCCACAGTTGGACGCCTGTGTCACCTTTGAGATCCGTAGTGGCTGAGCCTGATCGGTCAAGTCAAGGCCGGTCCTGTCGAACTCGGACGAGCTTGCTAACCGGCGCAGTTTCATCACCCTTTAAATACCCTGTTTCCCTATCTGAACTCCTCTCTTTCCGTCCATCCTCTGTACACCGATCGCTTAGAAGCCATGTCCGAGAGTACGTCCACATTGCTATATTCATAGCGTCATAGCGTCGATCGGCTGTTGACCTGAGTCTGGGATAGGATACACAATCATGTTTAACGACAAGGCATCCTATGATAAGTACAAACGGGATGTCATCGCGGCCGGGGGTTCAATCGTCCATGATCTTGGAACCGTCGTTCTGGTATGTTGTCCAGTCGTCCTTGCTTCTCCAGTCGATTCCAAGGCAGGGTTTTACTAGGGCATCACTGCTGTCATCCCCCTCACCCTTCTTCAAACGTTGAAGAGCGGCAATTTGGGCGATAACGGTATCCTCACCTTGGGTACGAGTACCTTCTATACTTGATCGAGTTGTGCTGATATCACCATGCTCAGAGCCCGACAGTGTGGTCAGCATCCAGCAGCAGTAATGGGATACCTCGCTACTACGCAGTCGTTGTACAACATATCGAAGTTGAATCAGAGCGAGCTAGCATTATCGTACGCCCAACACTGGCAGTATCATAAATAATAAGCGAGATTACTTGCCAACTGGGGCCGCATGCGATTATCTTGACTTGGACCAGGAAAATCACCGGCATTGACCACTTTTTGTCAATCGTAAGCTTGATTTGAGCCGTACTACCAGGGTTTTACCTTCCGTCAGGACTCGACGACATTGCTCAGCAGTAATGGGACACCTCGTCATACATACAGTCGTACAACATGCGATATATATTACATACGAGTAGATCAAGTTACAGTGACAATGTCTCCCCTACCGTCCTTGAGCACCACCAGCTCACACTCGATTTTCTCTCCCGTATCCATGCAGACAACCTCGGTCGGATCAATGGACGATGTCCGTATCTGTCGGCGCTCAAAAAAGGACCGTCCAAGGACGACATCAAAATGGTGCTCCTCGGAAAGGTAGACAGCTATGGATACGCTCTTCGGCTTTGGTGGCGGCTGTGATTTGCCATCGGTAGACATGCCGACATGCGATCCGTGTGGGGCGGAAGAAGCGGCTGGCAACAGTGTGATGGGCCATTTTCCGAGATTGACCAGCCCGCCGTAGCCATACAGCCCGGGCACAGCATCGGCAGGTATGAATCTGTGTCTCAAAGCAAACTTTCGCGACATGTACACATGGCGATAACCACTTTTGAGGAGCATTCGTACTGTGCGGGAGTCAGCCTCGCCGGGGACTTGGCACAGTGCCAAAGAACTGAAACTGACCGCTCTCGACAGGACCAATGGTACCCAGGATGGTCCTCACGCCATTTTCGCTATGAAACTTTTCAAACTCCTTTCTGTGTTTTGCGGCATTGGACTCTCCTACGGCTACACTGTGCGTGAGGCTCTTGCTTCTTATACTCCTTCGTGTGGGGGATCGGGGTGACGCCACACGACGCTGTTGGTACAGATAAAACGACGGATTTTGGTAGGCGGGTGGCTCAGGCAGCCGGCCTGCAGGATCGTGCACGTGTAACGTCGCCGACACGGCTGATGTTGTTTGGGTCGAACTCGAAGGCGTATCTTGACCCTGACGCCAAATAAAGATCGTGTAGTCGTTGTCTAGAGCGACCCAGAACAGGGTCAGGACGAGTGAGATATGCCTCGAAAAGAGACCGAGAGGAGTTACCGTCGTCGAGATTCCAGACTGAATCACCCCAGACATATTTGGTCCATCCTGATTGGATTCGTTGGCCGTTAAACTCTGCACGGCATTTCCGAGTCAACTTGTCGCAGAGTTGCTGCATCGACTCGTCCTTTACTAGACGCTAAGAACTGAGAGGTTGGCATCACTTTGAATGAGCCACCTACTGACAAGAATGCACAATGGCGAAGGATGACGTTGGGGTATGTACACTGATAACGGTGGGATGCATAGTGGCAGATGGGGCGAGTGTTTCAGCGTTGATGAATAAGAACTACAAGTCGTCATTGCGGCTGTGTCTGGATCGAGACTTACTTAGACTCAAGTTCGTGAAAAGGATTAATATTACTCGCGACCACTGCCATGTACACTATGTATCCCCAAAGTCTTAATCTAGCTGGTCAAAGAAACCACGAAATGCTACCAACAGCTCAAAAATGGCTTCGCATGAACCATTTCGAGTCGCTGCGCAAAAGTACTCGTCATCTGTCTGATAGATATAAGTAGCACGAATAGGCTCACCTCTACAATAACCGTGTGCTTCCGCTGCTCAGCCTCGTCGGCGGTTATCCACTCTAGAGTGTTTTCCAATGGTTGTCTCGAACGCGCTGTGTGGCTGCTCCATCTCGTGAGTCGTGGCATCGGAGATTCGACGTGCGACATCGATTTGGACATGGCCGTCAGGTCTTCCTCTGTCACGGAGCTTGCAAGTGATTCGTCGTAAGTCAACCCATTGGGACTAGCAGGACCCGAAAGCTGTGGTACTGACGCAGACAAGTCCTGAACGGCTGCGCCATCGTCTTCCGTGTGTATAAGCAACGACGGGTCACGCGACGTGGAGCACTCGCCCACATCTACTTCCTCGTCAGACTCCTCTATCAAGGGTTCGTCGATGCCAAGCCTTTGTAAACTGGCCTCGACTGCATCCAGTCTCTCGAGGTGCTCAAGTACGGTGACCCCCGTAGTGCCAGGGTGGACTTTCTGGAATTTCGCGGAAAATGGGACCGGCCGGTTCGCCTCCGACGACCGCCGGCGCGAGGGCGGAGGAAATTCGCTTGAATGGCTATGACTGCGGGTGCGACGTGGAAGGGGCACAGAACTGATCGAGGGCCGAGGAGAGGCGAGAGGCTCCACATCTGCAGGGCGTGGTACTTCTTCCATTACCTCAATCTCGTCGTCCCAGACAAGTGCTTTTGTTCGCCGAGTTAACTCCAGAGGGCCTGAAGGAAAATTAGTTGCGTAACTGTGCTTGAACACAACCGACCTTCATCCTAGGGCTTTTAGTCAACAAATTTCTTGGAAGTAATACGAAATAGGAAACTCACTGCGTGCCTCAATGACTCGATGATATTGTAAGCTTGCCCTTTGATGACCGCCAGTTGCCTCTGGTAATGCAATTCTCAGGTTTACAAGGAACAGCTTGTGTCGCTGAGAATATACTCACCTTGAACATCTTTGGATGGAAATCTGGATCTACAGCGAACAGTTTCCGTAGTTGGAATGTCGTTTCTTCCCACCACGTTTTGCTCGTCAGAAGTGGCAAGAAGTGTTGCCGTGTCTTTTCGCTGAATGGTGGGCCAATCAAGCTGACAGGAAGGTAAAGCCATCCGTAAGTATACGAACGCCATCCACGAGGATGCTCGTGGGGGAAGGAAAGTGAATTATCAATAGCAGCGATGTGGATGTGGGGGCGGCGAGTATAATCATTTGTAAGTGTTGATGATGAAGCCTGAGAGGGGGGAATGGCCGGCGCAAAAGTTACCGTGGACTGCGAGGGTGCCGAGGCGTCGGCGTGTCGAAGCTCATTCATCAGCGACATCTGGGGCCGTTTAGACGGCTGAGGAGCCACATCTATCAGCGACTTCTCATGGTCACCTTCGCAAAATTTGATCATGTAATTGTCGGCTCCTCGGTCGGTATTGAGCATAAGATAATCTGGATAGCAGTCAAACGCCGCATGCAGGTAAAACCAGGAACAGATACCTAAAATCACAAGTCTTTCGGGAATGAGGCGGTGAATACATGGAATTTCACCCATCTCCAAACGAGAACTTACTTTTCGAGCTCTTCCCTGAAACTCTGTTGAAGAGTTCTCGACCAATAGAACGGGCGGCCGGAATCGCCATCCTCCGTGACATCAAATAAAGCACGTTGTTCCTCCGGGTCTTCCTCGTCCAAGTCCTCGGCACCAGTCTTTCCGCAAACAATCTTCAATGTAGAGAAAAACCTCTTCGTCGGCAACCCTTTCCTGTGAGGCGAATCGTCGAAAGTGTCAGCTAACGAACGTCC
>JBBPNX010000338.1:11085-22772 GCA_038091155.1 Harrya chromipes | reverse complement strand
TAACCTTCCTCCGAGTCGAGAGGTATTCTGACAAGTTCACGAATCGCAAAGACAGGGCAGTCCCCTGGATCTAGACCAAGCACCTAGCTAAACACCTTGCTAGTCTAAATTGACGACAACGATTCGGCAGGGAGGCCCTGAACCAGTGGTCACATCAGAAACGTCGTGACTCATCGGGGATTTCACCTCTTGGTGACGATCATGATGATCCAGTGTAATCAGGTCAGGTCAGAAGAAGAAAGTTGCCATTGTTTTTGCGCCTTACTCAAGTCGATGCAACTGATGAATAAGTCCGTTATGATTGACGTGATTGTCTCGGAAAGGTAGAGTCTGGTCAATCTTTTGCTCGATATGGTGAAAAGCATGCAGAGATCAAGCAATCAATCCGATTGGGGGAACCGGGAGCAGTGTACTATTTCCGCTATCTTATGCCAATGGTCTGGGTAACACTCGATATTTCCAGCCGCGATTCAAGGTGTGTCTCGCGGTCGCTTTGATGGTCTTACCTTTGAGTGAAATGATCGCAACCGTGGTACGGCACTACGGCCATTGAATCCTCCTAGACGGATCATATCCTACATCAGACCGCCATTCGGCGTCCGCTACCTCCCGTCGGGCGACATCCATGCCTGTTATAATTACCCTGAATGTTCCGACAAAAGTAACCTTGCAATTAAGTCATATCTCCGTGTCAATACCCACCCGGGGGGATGTCCAGGCACAGTTTCGTCTAGAATGGAAGCCACACGGGGTAACAAACAGAATCAAAAGGGCCGATGACTTGGAGACACTGCCGCGTCTGCAAAATTAGAACTTGTGCGGTGATGCCGCAATCTGCGGACGGAGCAAGTGGGGTAGCCCAGAACGGCGTGGGACCGGCCAAAATGGGTATGTGCCGGAGTGAGATAATAGTTTTCTTTGATGGGATCAAGGCAGCCAGAGAACATGGGAAGGAGAGCAAAGAACCCAGACTAGCCTAGAGCGAACACCTGGGATTGGCCATGGAAGGCGAGATCGACGATGGTATTGAATTCTGGAGCAGTTAGACTACCAAATCGTGCCTGCCAATCCAGCGCGTGCACTTACGCCCTGCTTCGTATCATCACGTGCGGTAACCGGCGACACTCGGGCGGGCAGACAAATTACAAGGCCTTGCTGACCGTAGCCAGCTTGACTAGCTTGACTACTGTCAACGACAGACAGCCTCGTTGGTGGGGTTTCATGCCAGGTGCCAGAACTGTAAGTGAGCGGAGTGCACACGCGGTCCCAGCAGATGTCCTTCAAGTTGTGTTGACACCTGGTGCAAGCTCAGCATCAAGATATGATCGCGACGATCGCAGAGGTCGCTCTATCATAACCGGATCGTATCCTTGAACGTTCAAGGATACGATCCGGTTATGATAGATATGACGAGGATCGATATAAAGGGGATGGTGCATGTGTGAGAGAATGAAACGGGGCTGGCCAGGAACGATATGTGCACATGATGAGACCATGCGGTCATGACAAACCGGTTGCGATGCGGGGCGTGGGGAATGTCATTTTTTCTCCGGTTCGTTCCAGTTATTGCCTGCCAAATTTAATGATTCCTATATTCCAATCCCTTTTAAACCCCACACAAGTCCTTTGACTTGACCGTGCTCAGCGCTTCCTCCACACTCCCAGCGTAGTCCCCCTCCTCCAGCCAAGCCATGCCCGCCGGAGCTGTCACTCTTCCCGCTATCACGAACGTCAACCGTATCGAGGCCCCCGTTACCGTCAAGGCCTACTTACTCTGTGCTTTTGCTGCCTTTGGTGGTATTTTCTTGTGAGTCCCTCCCCGCGGTGACATGGTACCGTTCCACTCACCCTCCACCAGCGGTTATGACTCTGGATACATCAATGGAGTAACCGGCTCAACGGCCTTCGTTCAGCTCATCGAAGGCCCTGGTCATAAGACTTTGACCGGTCCCCACAACTCGCTCATCACGTCAATTCTTTCCGCTGGCACTTTCTTTGGTGGGGTTCAACATATTTCCTTTCTTGAACACCATGTCGCTGACTAAGCATCACTGGTAGGCGCCTTGATTGCCGGCGACCTTGCTGACTGGTATGGTCGTCGACCTACAATTATCATCGGGTGTGTCATCTACACCATCGGTTGCGCTCTCCAAGCTGCTACAAATGGCCTCGGTCTCATCGTCGCCGGCCGTCTCGTCGCTGGCGTTGGTGTCGGTTTCGTCTCTGCCATCATTATCCTCTACATGTCCGAAATTTGCCCGAGAAAAGTTCGTGGGGCCCTCGTCTCTGGCTACCAATTCTGTATGTACTCCCCACTTTTCCCAAGCTTGTCCCATCATTTATCTTATTTTCGCACAGGCATCACTATCGGCCTCCTTCTCGCCTCTTGTGTCGACTATGCCACCGAGTCAAGGACAGATTCTGGATCGTACCGTATCCCAATCAGCATCCAATTTGCTTGGGGTCTCATTCTCGGCACCGGTCTTTACCTCCTTCCAGAATCTCCTCGTTACTTCGTCAAGAAGGACAGGGTCGACGACGCTCGTGCCGTGCTTTCCCGACTTCGTGGTCAACCACAGGATTCCGACTACATCGTCTCCGAGCTTGCCGAGATCGTCGCCAACGCCGAGTATGAAAAGAAGGCCATCCCCACGACTGGTTACTGGTCCAGTTGGCTCCAGTGCTTCTCTGGCTCTCTTTGGGAGGGAAGCAGCAATATCCGTCGCACCATCCTTGGTACTTCTCTTCAGATGATGCAACAATGGACGGGTGTCAACTTCATCTTTTACTATTCGACCCCTTTCCTCCAGTCCACTGGCGCCATTGGCAACGTCTTCTTGATTTCACTCATCTTCACCCTGGTCAACGTGCTTTCTACCCCCATTTCGTTCTGGACCATCGAGAAAATCGGTCGTCGACCCCTTCTCATGTAAGTCGTTTCATAAATTGGACAGTGTGCGGGTCTTTCATGAATCTTTCTCATTTATAGTTGGGGTGCTTTCGGTATGCTCATCTGCCAGTTCTTGGTTGCCATCGTCGGTGTTACTGTCGGCTTCAATAAGACCCACAGCGAAGGTAGTGTTACCATCGCAAACAACATCCCTGCTGTCAACGTACAGATCGCCTTCATTGCTATCTACATCTTCTTCTTTGCCTCCACATGGGGTCCTGGTGCCTGGGTTGTGATCGGTAAGTCTTGCCCTTCTCATCTATATTTCCGTTTGTACACCGTTCTCCATCCCCGTTTTACCCCCCTTTCATCGTGTGTTGGATTGATGACTTACGTTTTATATCTGCACGTAGGTGAGATCTTCCCCCTCCCTATTCGGTCGCGTGGTGTTGCTCTGTCGACAGCCTCCAACTGGCTGTGGAACACCATCATCGCTGTCATCACCCCCTACATGGTCAACCCTGGCGAAGGCAACCTCCGTTCATCCGTCTTCTTCATCTGGGTGCGTTTGTCGTTGTCTGCCTCATCACTTGATTGGCTCATTCGTCGTTACACAGGGCTCCCTCTGCACGTGCGCCTTTATCTACGCCTATTTCCTCATCCCCGAGACCAAGGGTCTCACACTCGAGCAAATCGACCGGATGCTCGAAGAGACTACACCACGCACGTCTGTAGGCTGGGTACCAAGGTCGACATACTCGCAAGAGTATGCCGAGGAAAAGGAGGACGTTTAAAGCCTCTAGCGCCATCGAAAGATCTCACGTATACATCTCTACCCTATCTGTTTCTTTTTTGCATCCCTTTTTCGTTTTGTTCACATAATGAATGGTCGATAATCATTGAGGATTGTTCTGCTGACGTTGTTTTGGATGATGTGGTTGACGAGTGTACCCTCGAACCCCTCACGACATGGAACGGATCTGATTGGCCTATCGATGTATATATGATGACCCCTGTGACAAATCTCGTTTGTCCCTTTTTTGACTACCTAGTGTTGTGTAATATAGCCTTTCGACCTGTTTCCAGCCATCACCTTGGATACATCGCGTCAAGAGTACCCGGCGGTGTGATACATGCGTCGTTGTCGGTGTCACTACTATCATGCCCCGGCCTGTGTCAAAAAAGTTCGGCCGGGTTCTTCGATGCTATCGTCGGAAATCCTGTGGCGGCGGCACGATTCAGAATGATGCGAGCCTATCAATGCTGCGCAGTAGCGTGTGCTCTCAACGTTCAGCGTTCCTATCCAACGTTGCGCGACTGGAACGTTTGAACCTTGATATGATCGATGTCAATGATTGATCGATCGGTCAATGTCAGATGACTTATTTGTAAAACAAGGGGAAAAACTTGTGTTCCTCGGAAGCAGTAGTGCGGCATGACTCGGACACGCCCAACATCCACCGATACGGTAAACGTTAAATTTTAAAACCCCACACTCAACCCACACTCGCACTTGTCACCTGCCAGACTACCAGGGGCACGTTGGTGCGTCATGGTCTCGCATGTGCTGGTAGGTAGCGATGTCAACCCCGTACCCCGTGGTAGATCAAGGGGTAGATCTATCCACGATGTAACACGTTACGCAGACGTCACACCTGCCACATTTTCCTCCCTCTTTGAGCACTCTAGGTCAATTTCCTGGTTTCGCGGCCAGCTGGTGTGCCGGAGAGCGCACACCTGGGTTGACAACTCGAGGTACAGTGTTTGGCATCTGGTGACCATGGCGGTGATCCGCCAATTCGATCCATCTTCATCATGCGCATCGTCTCACCCATTGCTCGCCTTTGCTGAGCATTCGTCCGCGTTCCTCCAACCCATCGCTTCACAGCCATCTCTGGACTTTGCGCTCCGGTATTACCCATCGCATTACCATGTCTCGGAACGTTCGCTTCACTCGTTCCGAGCTTCCTCGTTGGCTCTTGTCCTGTCGTGAAACGGGCTCATGCTCTCGTATGCATGTTCCTTGTCACGTTAGCTCTGTATAGTGGCGTTTATCGATCGCGCAGTGGGTCCCGTTGGTGACGCGTCGCACACAGGCCTTCACGCCCCGTTGATCGGATCATCGATGTTCTCTTCCGATGAGTCGATCTGATCCCCTGGCTTGGTCGAAGAAACCGAGCTACTACTAGCCGGCTGCATACGATCACTCCAAGTCTTCAACCGGTCCAACCAAGTCTTTCCTACAACTCAAGCTTGAACCATCACCGAATCGTTACACTTTCAAGAGATACGGTACCCCGGAAGCTATCGAACGACATTGGAACAGGTTCGGGACGAGCGAGTGTCAAGCATGGCTTCGATGCGTGTTTGACACCGAACAAGGTCATGTCGCGACTAGTGGTCGATCGAACAACATCGTTCATATCTCTTCATCAACGTCCCCTGCGCTGAGTCGATATGATAGCATTACAGCTTGTAGAAACGTAGAGAGTCAATACATGTGAAGAACGAATGATTACTCTGAAGATCACAGATACATATCCGAGTCAATGTGAGGGTCAGCTCAGTCACAGCGGAAAACACGTGTCCACTCGCGTCGATTGCATCTAAATGACACCAATGTGCCCCGTCTGCGTTACCACAACGGTAGCACATCGCCGGTACCGAGAACGAAACTCTATCTCTGCCAGGAAGTGATTCTAATCTCCCGTCCCAAGTCTTTGGATGCGAGCCCGAAGTTGAAAGTATGCTCACCGTCACAGGAACCCCTCCACCGGCACCCATGGGTCGAGTCGTGACATTTGCTGCTAGTGGCTATTGGGATGTCAACTTTTAACGTGATCTACATCACGAGAAAAGGATGCACGGGAACTGCTTTGTTTAGTTCCACCGCACCTCGAGTCGAATGGGCACCCTGGCAGACAGTCTCTCGTGGTCTCCCTCGGAACAAATTGAACAGATGATACCGCTGTTCTCCGAGGGGAGCGTAGACAATCAGCTAAGAACATGTGAGATACACTGCAGAGATCGTTTGCCGACGAAAGAGACAATTCACTCGTGCGCGATGATTTTCAGCCATTGTGGGAAGGCATCCGCTCCGTGGATGCGCTGTCGATGGTGACGGTGAGCCCGCTCGAACGACATGATCGCTGGACGCTGCGGTACGTCGGGTGGACTCAGGCGATCCAGGATCTTGCCGCCATCTGTAACCCGCGAGTCGACAAACTGGGTCCCCGTCGACGCATCATAAGGCTTGACTTTCTTGGCTATCAGTGTGGAAAATATGTGCTCCGTCGCGGGTCCATGCAAGCCGAGTGGAGAGGATGCCCGTTACTGTGCTTATGTTGAATATGAGGCCGTTTGGAGAGAAACGGACGTTCAACGTAAGCCACCTGAATTCGAGAAGAGTCCGGGCCACTGGCACACACTCATTAACTGGTGCCTGTCGCAAGCTGTGTTGAGTCGGGCGACACATCCACTGCCCACACCCTCGACGATCTTTTTCTGCAACTCCGAGTCCCAAACACTCGCCCCGTATGCTGTCCCACCGACACCCCGTTCGTCGTCCCGCGATAGTGAAATGGCCTCGATGAACTTCACCGAGCTTCACTTCCGTCTGCTTGGCCACTTCCCGATTGTCTGCAATGTTGATCCATCGAACCACATCCCGACTTCCACTGAAAAGATGCTTTCCGTCGATGGAGAGTGCAACTTCGAGTACAGGACTACAGTTCCCGGCCTCAAGCAGCATCATGTCGTCTTACTGAATTTTTACTGTCGTCCGGTCGCTCCTCCTAACTGTACTCATCAATCTTGGTCTGCGACATCTCACAGGTGCTACACCACGTAGGGTTTGGAGCGTCAAAGAGCAAATTATATGGGTTTATGCCAGCGCGAAGAGTCGCACAATAAACACGTTTGCTTTCTTAATGTGACTGCGGACACCTCGTGTCTTTGGCACGTATTCCAAGTCTTTTTTGGGTCCCCACTGCATAATCAGTCCACATAGAGAACCCATTCTTGAGTCCAGGCGTATCCCAAGACCGATTCTGTCTGGGGTGCAGAGCTTGGTTCACAATCGGTGCAGACATCCAAGCCGACCTGTTGCACACAAAATCCGTACCTATCCTGGGACCTATTCGAACGGGTACACGACACTGCTGTTGAAGTTCCTTTGATGGAATGAACATGAATACGTCAGTGCACCTCCTGACTTGGAGGAACCTCAACCACGTTAAGCTTCATTTCGTTGTTGTGAATGATCTTTTCAGCTCGATATCCCAGACGTCCCTATGTGCGGGGCGCGCACCGGTAAGGTTGTCCCTGAACATGCTTCCTGGTCTGTTCATGTGGGTGGACCTCGCGCCCCCTTCCATCCCAGCGATCCACTGCGAGACGGCCATTTAATCAGTCAGTCCCGCCTCATCACGTCAACCTACCTCCTTCCTCGTCAGCCAAAGATAAATCACAGACTCATTCAATCGTCTTCGTGGCGCAAACGCAAACACAACTGAACACGCAGAGATGAACAATTTTATTTTATTTTCTCGCGCAGGATCACGCTAGCGATTGGCGTGGCAGACAATTGCAGAACTCGGTGCAGGCCATCATGCTTTGCCAACGACCGACCGGGAGGCCCGTCAATTTTACGAACGTTGCCTTCTCTGTACTCGCTAGGTCGACGAGTAACAAGGCTGCTCGACTCAAGACTGCATCGAGACCTACAAGGCTCTTAGGCAGCTTATCGAAAACCGAGAGCGCTGGGCAAAAGCTGAAGCTCCTATCGAGGGTGTCAAAGTCAAAGACAACACATCGCAGCTCAAGAAAGCGATCAAATGGAAAGAAAAGGAGAAAACGCGTAGTAGAAAGAAATGGTCACCTTCCGATCCGATGTACCTTTTCTTGCGACGACTCACACTTTGGATAGGGAGGAAAGGTGGTAACAGGTAGCGGCATCGATGCGGAATGAAAAGTGAAACGATAAGAGGGAAGGGAAGTAATGGCAAGTCGAGACCTGGATTTGAGGGCAAGTCGTTTGCGGAAGTCCGAGGGAAGCCCAAGGGAAAAAGAAGTGAATACGTTCCTCGATCCCGCCTTAAGTAAGATGTAATGAGGTGCTGCCTAAAGAATTTATCGCGATTGCGGTGACAACATTCATTGTACACCGCACTGGCGCTCAATAGTACTTGACCAAAGGTGGAAGATAGAAGAAGACTGGACAAGTGGTGCAGTACCTCAAAAGGTCGGCGAGATATCTTCAAGATTTCATCCCGGGGTTGTGATCCCATGTTTGTCATCTGCCAGGCCACTGGAGGCGGTCTGTGCGTCGATGTCGAAGCAATGATATCAACCCCGTCCCCGTACGGGTAGATGTGTATCCACAATGTTTGCATGTAGGGATTTTCCGCAACATATACCGAATTGCATTGAGAAACACGCGGAGCATAACAACACACACACGACGATGAAGCATCACAAGTCATTAAAGTAAGACTGTATATCCTAAGTATCCGGAGGGTTGGGTATAGCCGGTGTACCTCTGACAACAAACACAATCCGTCGTGACCAGTGAGAGATAGTGCGAGCGACTCTATTGACCAGGCCCTCGTCGATGTTCACAGGACGGGAACGTAATTTACGGCCTGAGAGCTCGCGACGAATGTTGTCAAATCGCGACACCACTTCATCTATATTGGGTCGTTTGTCTGGGTCAGGCTGGATCATGTCCCCCACCAATGGTTTCATAAAATCGAAACCTCGTTTTTTCTGGATGACCTCAGTGGGTTAGCATATGAGCATACAAGCATGCAATTCAATGCGAGAAAACCTGACCAGAATAAAATCCTTCCTGATGGCGTTAGCGATGTAGAAAACGTCCGTAGGGAATGGATTGCGAGGCTCGCTGGAATTTTGAAACTCGGGCACGTCTTTGTCGCCACCCCAGATCGGTACTTCTCTAGGATTGGTGTCCGAAGGATCATATCTGCGAGAAATCCCAAAATCGATGAGGTAGTATTTCGGGGGTCGTTCGGAGCGTGTAAGGTGCTTAGCACGACCTCTGTAATCCATCCTTAACGAGGTCTCCATCGGATGGAACAACTCAGGATAGAGATTAGTAGGATCAAGCATGATATTTCTGTTCATGCAATCCCTGTTGAAATATTAATACAAGGACTAAGATAGAAGACTGTTTCCACACACCGATGAGCAACGTGATGCCGATGCATAAATTGCAACCCCTAAAAGATTGTTCAGTAGATGTACATCACAGCCACGAAACCGCATTACCTCAAACAGTTGACGAAAGCATTCTACCGCTTCTCCAATGGTATCAAAATTTGGGTCAGTATAAGCTCGAAGTAAAGGCATGACCAAGAGGGCAATTTCGTCGTCGCCGTGGAGGCTGAGGACGTCGTAAATAGGTACGCAGTGGTTCGCAGGGTCTGAGACGAGGGGCTCCGAAGAGAAATACACTCCAATCTCGACTTCGTAAGGATACTCCATTCGACTGACTTGCTTCAGAGTGACCACTCTACCATCCGAGACTCGAGTCGCATCGATGATTTGGGCGAACTAGGGTGCGCAACTGTTTGGAAGATCAGTGTATGAGAGAATAGTTTACGCACTTCTAGCCTTTTCCCATCTTCACAATCTGCCCAGTCTTTCTTCGATGCCATCCATGAGGGAACCCATTCAGGAGAGTACCGGGGACGTAGCCTATAGCCAAGTGTACTGAGCTCGTTGTAGCGGTCGCGCCACCAAATTTCTCTAGGGTCCAGTTGTTCTGGGAGATGAAAACCAAATGTACCCCAAACAGCGACCTCTTTCTCGGCGCGCTGAGCGTTTAACTCACCTGCCCTCGCCATCGAGGCCGCGAACCAGAAGACTTCGGTGTGTTGTGCGCCCAGGATATGCCTCGTTTTCTTCCCACGGGATATGTCCCAATGTTACCCTTGCTGCAAACGAATTTCTAGACAATGAGAATATATAAATTATGTAATTCTTAATTCCCACGTTTGTTCTTTTCCGTGGAGCTCGCGGAGGTGTAAAAAGTCAAGGGCCATTGCTTCTCGATTAGTGTTACAACCCGATCAACCACTCCGCGAACAGGGACACTAGGAGTTGACTGCAAATCATACGTTGAAATCAAGTTGGTTGTGCGTTGTTACATCAAAAACCAAGCACCGCAATTTTACAAACTCATGCCTCCACTGCTGAGCGCTGACTCGGAGTTCCGCCATTGGAGAGTTGATTTTCTTTCTATCACAGAACCCGAGACACGAAGCGTCGATGACCTCTTTTGCTGCCACAATCCGTGACCTTGAAATGTGTTGCAGTCGTTTGCGAAACCCTAGCCAGATTTGATTATATGATAAGGATTTCTTCCTTGGTCAAAAATCGGTTCCATGATATAATCTTGGCCCCAACGGGTACACCCCTTGTACTTCTCCCACCATCGTTTCCTCCCAGTTTTTCCCAAGGCTGTGATGTCTCCACCGGGGGCCACCACTGTAATCCTCCCGCTCGATCTCGGTTCTGCCAACAAATTCGAGGAAGGCAATTTCCCTCTCGCATACCACGATGGCATCGGTAGCATCGTCAACAAAGGCGGCCTGCTGCTTTCTTCAACATTGGATGAAATGATCAAGATCAAGGAGATGGGTGTCGATCTTAGCTCGAACCCGCGGTTTCTTCTGAACACAAGGCTCAAATATGAAGAGTTTGTCATTACTGATTTATTTCACTTTGACCCCGTGTTCACTACTTGCAGTCTCGCAACGAAGCAAGCGAAATTGGAGAAGGGCCGAAGGAGTAAAAACCCTATCAAGTATATTCTGAACTATCGCGCTGCCCGTATGTTCTACGCGGCAGCTTTGTCCTTACACACGCGAACCAGAGTCAGCTTTGTCAAATAATTTTTACTGTCCACTGATGTTGATAAACCACCCTTCACGCAGGAAACGTCCGAACGGATGCAAAGAAAAGAAAAGGAAGTGCGAGCGGTTCCGAGCACTGAGATTCGAATTGTCAATCATGATGGTAGCCCTTCGTTCAATAGACCTACCCGGTAGAGGCGATCAGACGTTCACCCCTTAGTTCCCAGATGCAATTCGTTCGGACGCAACCATAAGTGGAATAGCGATTCAACTTCCGGGCCCATTGAATGCCGAAGACCAACAAACAATCATGGATGTTGCTAATGCGATAGCTGCACATGCTACGGACCCTTTTATGGACAATCCGCGCATTCCTCAGCTCAGCGATAGTGAGAGAACACTGCTGCCCCTGTTCCATTGATGACTGACGTGTTTTCTGAAAAGACGATAGCTTTATCACCCTTGCCGATACTGCAAGTTTAATCAGCCAGGATGTAAATACCAGTAGCGGCAATCCGCAAGAAGTACCGCCAACGAGTGCAGGTCCCACTTCTCCATCTTTTAACTTTACTTTCCACAATTGTGTATTGGCGGCGGCCTCCGACGTCCATGAGGTCTCCCTCAACCAAGGCTCAGGAAACGTCAGTACTTATTGTGGGACGCACACCTGACGCTAACACTTTGATCACAGCCTCCATGACCGCTTGAGCTTGCCTACTAGAGCCATGTTTCACTTGGAATCTTCGATCTTCCCATATTCAATATTATAGTCTGTCATTTTAGCCTAGTAGTGACTTGATATTTTTCGCATTCGTGAATCCAATGTATATTCTATTTACTACATGTTATGTATGCCCATCGCTGAATTGGCAGTCTACGATATGTAACTGCGATCGGTTCCACGCGAAGTACTTTGGACT
>JBBPNX010000338.1:0-10986 GCA_038091155.1 Harrya chromipes | reverse complement strand
GACTTGATATTTTTCGCATTCGTGAATCCAATGTATATTCTATTTACTACATGTTATGTATGCCCATCGCTGAATTGGCAGTCTACGATATGTAACTGCGATCGGTTCCACGCGAAGTACTTTGGACCCACTCGCAGTGGCGTGTATTCCAGTTAGGAACATGTGGCGCACCAGACGTTTCATACCCATGGGTCCCCTTTGCTACTTCCAGTTAGTCTGGAAATCAGCGCTCAGCCCGTATATGAGGTGCCTGCATCCGCAGGATCGCGGCGTATCATGATCATAGCCTCAGTGAGATGAGCTGGTTCCCAGCCTGAGACTAGCTATGCTTCCTCACCCTCCAATTGTTTAGAACGAGTAGTATCGGCCCTTGCGTGTTCGGACAGGTACGTACAGACAAAGCGGATCAACACACGATATCGCGATGCTCGTTCCCGATCTCGGGCACTTACCGCGGTGTTCCCCAACTGGAACCGATCACAAAAATACATTGCTTTGCCAGTTGTTCTTGTGCAGGTGTGTCGACCTTGGAACCCCATAGCATGCGAAATCGACTTACCCAACTCCAACCACTCGAGAACCACGCGATGTCCACGGTCAACATCGGCACCGTGACCATCGCTGGATCTTAATACCCCGCTATCACAATCTCTACAGGGCCACATTGAGAGAAGCAAAGAGAAGAGTCATGATGTATTTTCGTCTTTGCAACAAAATAGCGGTATGTAGACGCGTCGCTTTCCACCCCCTAATCACGCGTACGACGCCTCTGAGATTTGTCCCGGACCAAATTCGTCCTTCTCACCCTTGACGAAAGCGCGTGTACATTGGGCCATCGTCACAGATCTATCATGATGCGTCAGCATCACTTCCCCCACAAATCGATAAAAGAGAAAGCGATCACGTACGCGCGAGAAATGGGGTCCGTTTGGTAAAAGTTAGTGACGGGTTTCTTGAACGCCTGGCCGGATGTCTTGGCGCCAGTCGTCGCAGCCGCCAGCGATTTCAGACCGGCGAGTGCCACATCTACCGACGTCCGCTCCGTCACGTCGTACCGTACCAAAGTGGGTGATATCTCCCAAAGACGATCTCTCAGGCTTAGGACATCATCGTAGGGCAGTGGAGTGCCAACGATTTCGGAGAGCGCACTGCGGAAGGGCATGGTGAGCACAACATGATAGAGGGTCGAAGCACATACCGAATGATCTTCCAGTCTTCTCTTGAGGCACCTGGTGGAGGTACTGCAGCACGCCCGAGTTGCGACCGTCCTTCCGTGTTTACCCATGTCACGGACTTCTCCGTGTATGCGGCACCAGGCAAGCACACATCAGCTAGCGACGCGCCTAGATCACCGTGGTGACCTTGGTACACGACAAATGCGTCTTGCGGGATTGATTTAGGGTCAACTTCGTCCGCATTGAGTAGGTAGACAAACTTGGGTTTCGTCGTCGCGGCCTTCTTGGAGGGCACGAAGCCAGTATCATATGCGGCAGGTCTAGAAGCAATCTATGCCATTACATCACTTCAATAACAAGGTCACACCAAAGTAATCATGCGACCTACCCGGTGAAGAACAGAGAAACCGTTCCATTCGGGGGTAACAAGACTGTTCTTGTTCTTCTCTACGAAGGTTGCCAAGGCGTTATATGCAGCAGCGCCATCAGGATGTTCCGAAAGTCCGCTACCGACAATGATCAGCGGTCTCTTCGCGGCCTTGAATTTCTCAGCGAATGCGTTCTTGCCAGCTACGAAGTCAGCGAGAGCTTTGGTGTCCGCGCCAAGATAGTCATAACCGTAGGTCGTATCCGCAGGTTCGCCGATGAAGCCGACCTCCAAACCCGTATGTAGCCAGCTCTTTCTGATACGCGAGTTTAAAACAGCTGCCTCGTGGCGAGGGTTAGTGCCAACGAGAAGGATGGCGTCGGCATTCTCCACGCCAGGAACCATAGCGTTGAAGAGATAGTTCGACCGCACATCAACACCGTGAGGTGGTGGTACATTGCCATTGACTTGATCGAGGGTAAGATTGTCAGAGCCCAGTCTGTTAACAAAGTCTTTGAGGGCTACAAGGGACTCGGTATCCGCCAAATGGCCTGCCACAGCTTGAATTTCGTCATTCTTCGCACCAGAAGCCACCAAGCCATCGGCAACCCTTTGCAATGCTTCTTCCCAAGTCGCTGGTACGAACCGATCGCCGTCCTTGATCAAAGGTGTCGTTAGGCGTTGGAACTTGAGGCCATCGTAAGCATAACGAGTCTTGTCGCTGATCCATTCCTCGTTCACATCGTCGTTGGTACGTGGCTGTATCCGCATAACTTGGACGCCGCGGGAATCGACGCGAATATTTGAGCCAACTGCGTCTAAAACGTCTATAGATTCGGTGTTTTTGAGTTCCCATGGACGGGCGTGGAAGGCGTATGGTTTGCTCGTCAATGCGCCGACGGGGCAGAGGTCGATAATGTTGCCAGAGAGCTCCGAGTCCATCGTTTTCTCGATGTACATGCCGATCTGCATGTCGTTTCCACGGCCAGTTGTACCCAGCTCCTCAACACCTGCCACCTCGTTCGCGAAACGGACGCAACGCGTACATTGAATACAGCGGTTCATGGACGTCTTGACGAGGGGTCCGAGATCCTTGTTCTCCACAGCACGTTTTCCAGTAATTTCGTGGAAGCGGGTACGGTCGGAGCCATAACGCATCGACTGGTCTTGTAGGTCACATTCGCCACCTTGGTCGCAGATGGGACAGTCTAGTGGGTGGTTGGCCAGGAGGAACTCCATGACACCCTCACTACCGAAATATTAGAACCACAAATATGAAGTCTTTTGAACACTCACCGGGCTTCGTGGACGAGAGGCGTGCTAGTGAAGACCTTCGTACCAGGCATGGCGGGCATGGCACTACACAGTGTCAAGAACAAGTATCAAGTAGAACAAAACTGGTGTGCTGACCATGACGCGACTGGTTTCGGTGACCGCTCAACTTCCACCAAGCACATACTACATTGACGAATGACTCGGAACGCACAATTTTGAGCGGAATTTACTCACCGGCAATTACCAGCGATAGCGAGTCTGACAACGTACGTGAGTCCGAAAGCATTCGGGTAACCGAGGGTATACTGACCTATCATGGTAGCAAAATCTTGAATCGCGTTAAGACACGGTGGTCCTCAAGTACGACTGAAGAAACTTACCGGGGAATGACAGCACCAGCAGCTTCGCATGCCTGAATCAAAGCGGAACCTATTTTGCTTCTCAATCCAAGCCCTAGGATACGCCGGTTCTCAAAACCAACCTTGTGGGACTGTGACTTCCTTGCCATCTACCGTCAACGTTATATCCTGCCAACGCGCGGACGTCGACGCTATTGACCTGCGCCCTGTTTTCGTACCATCCTTTAGCAACCAACCGCATTGATACGAAGTCGCCCAATACCTTTCGGTGACGAACTGTGGCAGGCAACATTCCCGAGTCGCCCCGTGGAGGCCCCCCGGGAGACGAGCCTGAGCATGCTAATAGGTAGCACGAGATATTAGAAAAAAGAGGAGAAAAAAGCCAACTGAAAAACGATGGTCGCTTTGACGTTGGCCTTTTCGCCAGTTGGATATAGTCGGTGCTCGTCGCAGCTCACCGCGATCAACGAAATTGCCTGTCCAATCCGAAATTTAAAGCGGAGTTTTATTGTCGCGGCTGTTGCCGCGCTGCCGAAAGAGCACCCAATCACTCGACCTTTAGGCTTTGCACAACAATGACCCACGTCTCAGAGACATTCTGGTGAGCTCATCCTTGGAAACGGTTTGCGACCTACCTGCATTGGACCGAATCCCAGATATCGTTGACCTGGCGTGCGTCTCCTTTCACGCACGCATAAATTTCCGTGGTCGCCACCGAATGTGTGCTAGGATGTGCAGGTTGAAATGCGCAATACTTGTGATGGACGAAGAGTAGATTCGTTGAGCCCTCTGGTGGTTAGCCAACCGGATTAGAAGACTCAGACTATAAGTCTCGCAGGTACCGTAACCCTCTATCCACTGACAGGATAATCCGTCAGAGGAATCCGTATCACTGTAGTCTCGAACCATCCATTTTGGTACCCTCGCTATACCCGGAGTCGAGTCTGATAGACACCTGCGGGATTGACTGCCTCATCATACCGATTATGAAACTTCGTGACACTCGCAAGCTTTACTGGCCGTACGACAGATCACTGAGCGGTGTCCACCATGAGAGTACAAGATTCGACCAAAACGCGCAGATCCCAAAAGTTTCGCAAGCCGGCTTTGTGACAATTCACACTGCGCGCAGTCCCTGCCATGCGCTACTTATATGTTGATTCTCCAGCTTTACTATTGGCTTCTCTTCGTGATTTTCATCGCGAAACGAGTGGATAGCGATGATCCGAACACATTGTCAACGCCACCTCCATCATGATGTATCCCTTTGGGATCTTGTGTATAGAGTCCTCGCATACTGACGACGAACCGCGGAATGAATGTCAACAGACTCAACACTGAAGCCCTTTACGACATAGAATTGATTCCCGACGGAGGAGCTTTTTCCAAGGCAACCAGGACACTGATGGCAGATATCGAATAGCAAGACACTATTACAGGGGATCGGGGATGCCGCATCAGTCAAGTATGTTAGTCAAACCGACTCCGTTATCAAATGAAAGTCACACGCACTGCACTGGCAGCACGCAAGACATTGACACCGTTGCCGATTCTTTATTTGTCGTCGGACATGAATATGACCGATGTCTCTCTCCGCAATTGATGTTTTGTGTGCAACTCAACAAGGTACAAGCCTGAAACCAAGTTCATCAAAGACTCGAGAAATTAGAAATGACAGCCGTTACAGAATTTGCTACACCGAGATATCCACAACTTCTATCGAGTTTGGATCCCTAGGAGTGCCTTGTCATTCCAAAAATCGTCTTCCATGATATAGGATTTTCTAGTAACTGGCGTAAACGAAGAAGTCGGAGCGGAGCTTCCAGATATACTCTTAATAGTCAACCTTGTCACTTCAGTGTGGCGCGTGCCAAAAGCCACCTTGAAACACCTTCGCTTCCTAAGATTGGGAAGCTCCTCGTTCCTGCCCGCCGTCCAGAATCGCCATGTTGCACATGGTGGCAGCTCGGTCATTTAAGTTCCCTCGGGGCTCCACGAACTCTCACCCTTCATCATCCTGCTGTTTGTTTGGGTGTCTCCTCCAAGCTTACTCTAGGCCATGTCTTCCGATTCAGATTTAGCGTCTGTCGTCGCATCGTTGCGCTTTGGTAACTACACATCTCGTGAGTACGTTCACGGATGCTTACCGGAACGCCTGATCTCACCGGTATTTCCAGTTATTATCGTTGCAGCTGTTGTATACGACTACAGTGAGTGTGCATACTAACCATCACTCTCCGAACTCGAATCTAACTCAGCCGTCAGTCATTACCCTACCGAACGAGGTCTTTGTCCCTACCATCTTCTCGAGAGACTCACTTTCTGACAACCTTCATAGATAAACTATGTTTGGGTGAGCGAGTATTGATAGGTACACAAGGAGTTTGGCACTGATCACATCCCCACAGAATAGGTCGTGGAGCTTTGTGTCCGCCATGTTCGTCATCGTATGTATTGGAGCTCCAAACGCAGTCCGACTCTAACCCGTTCAAAAGGTCCGATATGTTGGGCTTGCTACTGCGATGTAAGTTCCTCAAATGATAACATACTATGTATGTCGAGCGTAAAAGCGACTAAACTCAAGTACCGCACACAGAACTCAAGCACTATGTAAGCATTGAACTAGCTTGTACACGAACCTTACTTATTGGCGCTTGAAAAGTCGGAACGACTTTCATCCCTGGCCCCATCCAGGTGAGTTTCTTCGTGTCCTAGACCATTACTTTTGAGCAAAATGCTCAATCAATCAGACGTAAGTTTTTCCACCCCCCGAATCATGAGGCTTTATCAATGATTCCAATTGGATAGGTGTAAGCAATGCAGTGCTTCCAAAAAAAATGTGACACCAAAATCCTAATGATGAGATAAAAGGCACGATTATCCTCCTCGTGTCGGAAGGGGCGTTCATCCTCTTCCTTGCCGCCGCAGATAGTGAGTGACGCCATGATACGATCGTGCCCAATCAATGAAACGTGTTTGCCTCATCAGTCGTTATGATCTTACGCGTGTACGCGATGTACAATCAATCAAAGAGACTCTTGGGTGTGCTCCTTCTGTTTTACGCAGCTACCATCATCCTTTTTTCTATCTCTTCGGCCTACTACAACAACCCCAATACCAACATGACAAGTACGAGTCGATGCCTTTACGAAAGAAATTACACTCACTTCCCCTCCCTACAGTGCTCAATCCCCAGGTAGCCGATATGTCTTTTTGCTATCCACAGTACATCATCAAATCCCAACTCGGAAAATACAAATATATTCCTCGATACATTCTCGCCGGGCTTCTGTTTATCCTTGCTGTTGCCAAAATATGTTTGGATTTGATCCAATCATACAGGGTGACGAGGGAATGGAATACCAATCAGTATGTCGATCTTCTCGTCAGGGAAGGTGTGCTTTATTTCGTCGCGTACGTCTCCTTTTTCTTCCTCTAAGCAACATGGGAATGTGAAACACGAACTGATCTCCTTGACTTTGAATGATCCAGACATATATTCTACATTGTCAGTTTCGGGGAGAGTACATTTGGGACAATAATGGCCATGCTTGCCTTCATCATGATGATCGTCCTCTCTCCTCGGTTCGTTATGAGCGTGCGGGAACTGTTCCTGTCCAACCTGCATTCTGTGGCTGCCTGGGATAAGGGGCTCGACTCTGGATTTGGACTGAAAGGGTCGACATTCCGAGGGACGGATACGTCTTCGGTCGGATTTGCAAAGATGGACTCGTCCCATACTATGTTAGAAGGTGACACAGAGATGCAGGTGCGACATACCACTCGTTCTGTGGGGTAATGTTATTATATATATATATATATGCAAAGGACTCGTTCTTCCTATCATTCGTGTGTATATTTCCATTTCTATCGATACCCTTTGCTGTCCCTCGAGCTCAGGCATTGGACCCATTGCTCGAACTGTTTTTCTGAGTCCAAGTTTCACGTCGCCGGTGTGTCCGGTGCTGCCAGTAAGGCCCGACTCGGATGTCCGACATCGGTTACGCCAAGTAGGATGAACGTTTCCGCCTATCGGTTCCTATGATACGTTCTACCCCCGCAATGATCTCCGCCCCAGCCTCTGCAGTATGTCGCGCAAGACTAATAACCCAGGCCCTCTTGCAGTGAGACTGCCCACATGGTTTGTCTGCTGACAGCTCCGTTCCTCAATTCTTATGAACATTTGATATTCCCTGCGCTCGGAACTGACAGTCTGTCGCGTACAGCAGTTGATTGAAACCGTTAGTGCCACCTGGCATCTTGCATGAATCTCCAAGCGTCAAGTTTGCAAAGCATCATTTATTCTTTGTTTCAGCCCCCCGCTCAATATACTTGTGGATCCCTGGTTTCAGGGGAGATGGGCCTTCTCCCGTGGCGTTTCAGTCGTTGATTGTGGACAGCTTATTTGCGCCTGGAGCCTGCCTATCACCTCCTAGTAGGACTCACCTCCTTCAGGAGTACTTGTCGTATGGGAGAGACGAGGACAAGTGTGCCGAGGACGTCTATTCTCTGATTATGATGATACGCACCTAGGCTCCTTGTCTTTTGTGCCGGTCTCGCTCCGACGTTTGTCGTCTGTGCATGGCCCATAGTTAGAGCTGACACGCGATCTCTTGAAAATGGAGAACACCAGTGCCGTTCCACGCAGTGTCGTTCGGCCCGCATGCTTCTTCAAGGTACCTTTGTCGTATGACCGACGTTGCACGTGGTGCGCACAATGCACCGAGGGATCCCCTAACGCCGACTGTCGCGACTATCATTTCATCATACACTCGCGTGCTCAATACGGTGTGTGTTTTACGCCTTGTGGTTCCACCTGGGGTTACGTCCAACTTGACGCACACGAGTTTGCACAACCCTAGGTCCAACTTGCGGAGACGTCCCTAGGTATTGCAGAGTTATTTTGAAAGCCGAGAGGAGCGTTGATGCACTGAGGTGACGGTTTTGTCGTGTTTTTGAAATTGTGTGGCTTGTATCATGGATAGTGCCTGTATCACGTAGAGACAGTATGGAGTTATAGAACTGGCACCACTGTCGTCTGTATCCTTCTCGCTGGTGACAAAATGCCATCCTGTGCATCCGGAATGTTTTTAGTTGATGGCCCGATTGACGCACGCTGCCACGCCCGCCTCACTGGAATCCTATGCGTGTTAGTAGTATCGGATCACTAGCAGAGTCTCGACGTCTTTCGTATGGTAGCACGTTTGAAAAATATTGGCGATATACCATTGATGTTGGCTGTCGAGTATACGTTTAATACGTAGCGGTAAACGAAGACACGTTGATGCGCTGTTGATGTAATTTGGTTATGATTCAATACAACACTCGTCTTCACGACGAAATACAATCAAGAAAAGACCGACGTACAGTACAAAAAACGCCGCGACCAAGCCATCATCACCCCTCATGGATTGATGTTCAACAATCCGACCGCCATTCGGACCATCTCATCAAAACTTCTCGCCCCGTTTCCACCCCTCCCATAAAAGGCCTCTGCGAATTCCTTCGCCTTCTCCATCACCAGCTCCAACAGGTCTGGTTCGCCTTGCAGAGTTGCCTTCATATACGCGGCGGTCACCACCGTCGCCCAAATCTTTTTGTCAATCCCGTTCTCGTCCCCCTTACTCAGTACCGCATTCCCAACAAGGCGCGTCAGAAGAGGACTGGCCGAAAACGACCCATCCACCTCCATCGCGAGAAGTAGGTCACATACTTCTCGCGAAACACGGGGACCGACGTTCATTGGCCGATGACCTCCAGCGCTTGTGTCTCGCTGAAAGTCAGGCGAAGGAGCGCGGTCTATTGGGTCGTGGAACTGAGGAAGGGTCCCTGGAGAACGAGAGGATGTACGGGAGCTGCAAGCGGATCCTTCAAGTGAGCTCAAGGAGGAGAATGTGTTGGTGCTGTGCTGGGATGAAATGCTCCGTCGCCGGGGGCTGGGGGTGGGTCTGCGTCCGCGACCTCTGTTGCTTTCGTCCTCGTCTGATTCGGATCCGTCGTAAGCTCCAGGGAGCCTCGACAGGTGATGAGAACGGGCATGAGAACTGCTATTCGACGCCAACGGGTTACCCAGGAGGCCAAACACGGACACGATGAACGAGGACACGCCACTGATGAAATCGTCGAGGATCGTAGGGTCGTGTTCAGGGCTATCCTCCACTGGCAGGGTGATCCGCCGTGTCTGCCGAAGTCTCGATCTAATCCATCCCTTGCTGCTACTTCCATGTTCCCTATCCCTCAGCGGTTCATCCCCTTTCTGGACAGCGACGAAGGACGTATGCTTGGTTACAAGCTGGTATGTCAAACCCAGCCTAACGATGCCAGCCCTCCGCAGGTCATCTTCGGAAACTAAGAGAGCATCTTCGGGAGCTGGCTCAGGGAGAGGCCCGACCCCTTCATCAAGTTCCGTGACGAGCTTCCGGGCAGCCAGCGTATGTACAATGGGGACAACCGAATCCTTGTTGATGTCACGTCCACTTTTGTTACAGCCACGACCAGCTCTTCCGAGTGAGAACCTCCTTCTTGTTTGGTGATCAACCTTACATAGGTTGGAATGGTCCTCGAAGACGTAATTGCGAAGGTCGTAAACCGGATTCCAGAGAAAATTTTAGTCAATGAATGAGGTGTTTGCTGTATCGGGGGCGAGGGTCCAAGCGACGCGATACCCGCAGGAAGGTTCGACGTCCTCGATGAAGAGAGACCGGTTTGGGGACTGAAAGTGTCACATCCCCAGTCGATATCGATCCGTTCTATATTTTTCGAGCGACCTGCATTTAAAAGCCGAGCGCATTTCCCACAGATATCTTCTGCACGAAGTGCAAACAAATATTCACCATTGCCGTATCGCGCGAGGCTGGAGCAAACGTCGGACGATACCCTTTCCCCAGTCCCCAGAACGAACAAGCGCACGGGCGCATGGGCTGGCGAATTCTGAATTGCATCGGAAATGACCACCCAAGGGTTCAGGTTATCGTTTGGCTAGAATAAACCCGGTTTCAAATCAAGGTTTGTTTAAGAAACCAGCCACGTACATTGATTTGGCCATCAGTCAGTAGGAATACGACTGCTGGGCGATCAAGCCCACGCGAATTGAACGCTGCCTGAAGAGCATCTGGGATTTTTGTTCCAGGAAAATCGGCGCCCATGCTCTCAATGTGTGACGACTAAGACCGCAAAGTATCAAACGATGGGTTTGAAGTAGAAGAAAGCATCCATACCGCTTCGAGCAATGATGCTGTATCGAGACCACGGCTGCTCGTCCATAGTCTTTCAACGATCCCTCCAAAGCTGAAGATATTGAACGTCGTTTGCGTGCTTGGCAAGAGACGCAGTAACATGGACAAGGTTCGCTTGGCTGTTTCAATCGACTGTCCGGACATACTGTAAGATCGATCGATGACAAAGATATACTCCTGTGAAAGGATTTTTTGAGCCAGGAACTTTGGAACGAGGGTTAATTGCATCGCGATAGTAGAACCTTCATTTCCTTCAGCTTCCTCCGCAAAGCACCGGGGCTTATCTAGTCCCTCAGCGTCTATGGTGATGACGAAGTCACTGGTCAAAAATTCGTGTGACTTCCAGACCGCAGACATACGCCGCTGTGATATTCGACCGGAGCGACTCTCGTGATGTCGAACTCCGATCTCATGCGTAGGGCTACGGATATCATATATGACATCGCTCGTCTGGATGTCGACGCTGATACGAACTCGTGTGCGGGAGTCCGCAGCAGAAGTATTGTGCATGGCCAGGGGTGGTGTCCCATAGCGCTTAGCAATGTGCATCGGGAGCTGTAGTCGAACATGATCAC
>JBBPNX010000337.1:0-22815 GCA_038091155.1 Harrya chromipes | reverse complement strand
TGAACGAGCTAGTGAGCGGATGGAAGTGGCGAGAGGAAGGGAAATTGCACCGCCACTTCCACCACTTGGCCAAAGACCGTGCTCTGCCACTTCGCGCGTGCCTTACTGCGTGTCAGAGCCGACAATATCGAATGAAAGAAATATGATGATCATTCACCTGTATTTCAGGAATGCACTGCGAATGAGGTCATAATACTCCTTTTCAAAACTCTCTCGATCCTGCTGCTTGTACTGTTTTGCAATCTTCCAAATGTCCTGGTGGGTGTCTGAACGTTAGATTATGCCGAAAATAAAGCACGAGGCAGCGAATGAATCAGAAAGCGGATCTAACGTACGTTATCCGTCGAGCTCTTTATGAACCCCGTGACGCGTTCGAAAGCGAAATCTGTGACTGCGGGTATGGACTCTAGCCATGGCGTAAAGTTGTAAATGCGAGAACGTGGATCTCGAAGCCAATAAACGCCTGGGCTAGTGCGAGACCGAGCAATTTGAAGCCAAAGTAAATTGAGCGAACGAAATCGAGAACACAAGCTCCACTGACTTGAATAAGATGCGATCGAGACCATGTGCAAGCTGGGCAATATGTTTATGCTCGGACGGTGATTCGACGTCTACAAGACAAGATTTTGGCGAGCGTCATTTGCATGGCACTGGTACGTTGAACAACACTGCGACGTACCTCAGAGGACACTAGAGCATTCTTCGGTCTCATTAGAAATGTAGCCTTCCGTACGGCGAACATAGGGGACGCGATGTAGAGGAAGTGAACGTCTGGACGATGCTTGTAAATCGATCGGGACTATCTCTTTCCTAGGCCGAAGCTTGGACCCAGCGCGACGCCTCACCGGAGCCGGCGGCGCCAGTCCTACAGCATGGAATAAGGGAAAATCAAGTCTCGGATATGCAAACTCACCATCCTTTCCCCAGTCAGCGTTCCATGTATCTGGCGTAAAACCATTCCCGCCGGGAATCGGTTCCAGTGGTGCTTCCTGTCCGCGCGTGATGGTTGTACGCACGTTTTTCTGACGTTTAGACTGCTTGGTGGCAGCTGCCTTGGCTTTCTTGCGTGTCACGTTGAGCGCTCTCTTCGCCTTTGGCTTCGGAGAAGGCGGCGGCGTCTCATTTTTCTTCTTGGAGGGCTTCGGCGGGAGAGACGGTGGAAGTGCATCGGGGAGTCTACCAACATCACTGTAATTTACGGTCGAGGGAGGTGCGGACGGATGGAAAACGTCCGGGATGGACTCTGAATCTGTCCTGGAAGGTAGCAAGATGCGCAACTTCCGCGCATGAAATGGCTGCACGACACGCCGCCCCGCGATCGTCAACGCGAGTCGTGGAAGGGCCACATTCCTGTGCAGTGCGTGCATGAAACTCTATAACGAACTCACCGCCAAGCTCATGTCAAAAGGAAAGCCTGCTGGTCGCTGTCGACGACGACAATGTTAATGTCGAAGGTCAAGACTTGTTTAATTCGAGTACCTGGTCAGTGCACCGAGTTGTCTCCGCTGTGAATGCGCCATGTTGAAAGCGTGGTCCCAGTAGATACATCAAGATGGTGAATGTAGCCATCGCAAGACAGTGCAAATAGATGCTTGCTGTCGTGGTGCCAGGTGATGGATTGTTTGAAGGACACGGACACTTTCACTTTCGTAGATCCAGACTGAGATCCATGTGGCGGTTGCCAACAGCTGGCCGGTGGGTGAGAATTTTGCAGCGCCGACCCAGCATCTTTGCAGCTCCTCGCCCGTAGAGCACGACCAGACGCGGGCAGTGTCGTCATACGATCCTGTGAGGATTTTCGTCCCGTCCGGCGAAAAGTCAAGCGTTGTATGTCCTTTCAACTCGCTCACCAACTCTCGACTCTCTGAGTCAAACACCTTCACTTGTCCTCCCCATGCACCGCTCACGACCCATTTGCCATCTCGCGATGCCGCAATGTTGTTGACCGAATTCCCTGTATCCATCGGCATCCCCACCTCTTTGCCATCTTCGACTTGCCAACAGCGAATCTTTCCTTCTTCTCCACCGGCCAGGAAGCATTTTCCATCGTCGAGGAAGACGACAGAGGATATGTAACCTTGCCCATCAATTTCAATCGGGTTCGCATCATTTTTCTGCTGGGAGGACCTGTTTGAGTGATTTCTTGTCAGCATCGCCGCCTCGTCTTGGCTATCTCGGTCAACCTTGCTGGACCCGACCTCATTTGAGGCTTGCTTCTCGTCAGTATCGCCCTTTCCATTGTCTCGTCCACCTACTTGCCTTGTTTTCGTCTCAGTAGCAGGCGTAATCTAGAAAACATTGTCAGCGGGTCCTTGCAGAAACCTGTTGTCTGTCATACACGTGTCAATGTCTCCTGATTGATATCCCCCTGCAACCTCGGCGCACCGTCTTATCCCCGTCGTTGTCATGGATGCCCCCTAGAATTCTCACCGAAGCCGTTTTGAATATGTGGCACATTCTAAACGAGGTAAATCATACGCATACAGTTTCGTGGACGCAGCTTTCTTTAAGGTTGCAATACAGCCATTTTGTCACTCATTAATTTTGCACTCACTTGTCGTACCTGTTGTTTTGCAGATCGACAATGTATGAACTTGAAGAATCGTCACGACGCCTGGAACGCAGCCAGTCGCTTGAGCTGCGACGTGAGTATATTCCGTCATTCACTTCAGCCCATCAAATCACATTCATTGAGGAAGATCGACTCGGGGAATATGTCATCAATTGCGTGAGCGCAGTGGTCCATGCATACGGAATCCAGTCCGTGTGGAGGTATTCAAATGTGCGTCCGTGTCAGTGAAAGGCGATCGATTTGCTCAAATGTGAATTATTTAGCGGTATTAAGCGTCGAGAAAGAAAGGTCTGCTTTCGTCAACTTTGAAGCAAGATGCTGCTTGTGTGATGTTGGTCGAGGTACAACTGACAATGTTAGTTACCAAACGAGTATGTGAGCCATCCGTATCTTATGATTATTCGTTCACATTCGGAGGTGGCAGGTTGCAATGTTAATCAGCGCCGTTATGACATGACTATATGTATGACTCACTTGATCCAAATAACAAGTTGCGAAGTTTCAGCCGCAGGGCCGCCAGTTGTTTTAGGAAACGGACCCGCAGTGATTCCAAGCGCTCCAGGGTATAAAGCTTTTGATCTCTCACTTTGATTTTGAATCCATTTATAAAAACAGCTTGGTTGAGATAGTAGCTATTTCCTTTAGAGGCTTGTTGGCTATCCGTCTGGAATGCACACTCCCATCTAAACGCGGCACCAGCGGAATTGTCGTCGGGGTAGACACGTATTTTCTCATCAATAGTGCCGCAATCAAATGATCCGAGGGTCCATGATTTCGCCTTGTACACGGCGGTAAGCAGATAAAGGGAGTCTCGCTTGGCATATTTGCACCAGTCGGGTGCATACTTCGTAGTGTGGTTCCGAATGTGTTTCAAGTACTTTTCCTCGAGCTCTAACAAGCTTGGACCGTCTGGGAGAATAAGTATAGCACCTTCCTTGCTTGTCGCAGTGAATACGTATTCCTTGTTGGTCCTCATGATGCCGACGAGTTGATATGTATATCTGCACTAATGTAAACGTACCTCGAATCCCCTGGAATATCAGGTCCGAGTCTAACACCCCCTGTAAACATTGATTTGGGGGCAATCGCAGGGGTCAGCGTTGACCGATCAATGTGTGCAAGATCCGCTGAGTCGGGCCCCTCGGGAGGGAATTTCCAGTGGGAGAAATCACCAGGAGGAAATTTTATGTTGAAAAACACATTGAATTCGCCATACTGGTCGACGTGGCCGACGTCGCCAATCTGGAGGCCTTCGCTTGTATAAGGTTCGGAGAACTCGCTACCTAGCTGGGGAATGCGCAAAGGGTAACCATAGGTCTGTTGCAGGTTGCGTGCGTATATGCGCTGCAGGGTACTTTGCATTCTGCACGTTGTTGGATTCTGTGAGGAACAGTATAGCTAGAGATGCTACTGAGTCGACCGATAGTTGGTTGTGCACACTGGTCCAGGCAAAGACATGGGTCAAGGGTTAAAAATTCTTCCCAGATTCATTGATCATGCACATGTCCAAGGATGGTCCAGGTGCCAGTGGCGTTGTGCCGCATGTGCCAGTGCGATAAGTTTATCTACAACTTGAAGGTCAATGCAAGATAAATTGTCAATTAGAAATTCGAGTTACAATAAGATATGTGTACCATACTGTGATCATCCGAGCCGGACAGTGAATTTTATTTGATCTTAGGCCGATAATGTAAGTAACTGGAAAGCATTGCTCCACTTTACATTCCTCGCGTATGTACTGTGTGAGAAGATAGGATACAGACATACGACTCGAGACAAACGATGCATGGAGCCGACGGCCCCGTATCAACCAAACTCGTCATCTAGGAAGCGAAGATTCAAGAAGAACCTTCGCCTTGACCACTGTCGACGCTGTCAAGGCATTCTTTTGGCTAGCACCCGGCGACTCCGTGACGATCTCCTTCGTCAACCCCAATTGAGTCGTGCACAGAATCTTCTGGCCTCTTCCCATTCCGAACGCCCTCGTCCGACCGTTAGGGTGATCTACTTCCATCGTCGTGTCGTCAAACATCCGAGCGGGATAAACAGCAACGACCTTGAAGTCGGCCACCGTGGCATTCCCAACTGATTGGCGAAAATTTTCGGCGGTCGAGATGATGGACGATATCCCGTGGCGAAATCTCGACGAGAGCTTTGCATTTGCGGCAGAAGTGGAGGTGGCGCAACCGGCTGCCACGATGATGTCCGAGAGTCCCTGTATAACAGTTGAAACAAGGGTATCGGTGTCGGTGGAGACGGGGCTATAAGCCCGGGTGAGGAATCGCCAGTGTGCAGCAAATATTTGGGACTCTGTTCGGGACCGTTAATGGATCAAACGTGGCTGAAAATCGGATCCTTGCCTGATTCCTGCACCCTTGCATACATTGGGCTGATGAGCTCGTCGAGCCCTGTGTCCATCGCCCATGAGGAAATGATTCGGCGCACATAACAGTTGAGGTAGGCCCGGAACGCAATCGCGAGGTACAAGGCCACGTTGTCCCGTGACGTTCTCCCTAAGTGGCGCACCAAGGCCTCACCGATAGAGTCAGAGGCACGTCGAGCTGCTAACGCTTGTGCTTCCGCATCAGGAGACTGAGAGTTTCCAATTAAATATTTGGCCATGAGCACCGCGCTCAGCCAAACATCCGTGTTGAGCCTTTTCACGGCCTGGACGACCATTGCCTCTACATTCGTATCTGAGTCTGCAATGAATTGCTGACTGTCAAAAAATAGAGGTTGACTGTCTGTGATAGAAGACCCGAGCCCTCTCAGCTGCTCATTGTGCCATTGGTCGATCTCGTAAATTTGTGATCGGGAGGTTCCGAGGTCACGACGTGCAGAGATGAGCTTGTGTGATACATTGGGGAGCTGGTCAATGTCTCTTCGCACGGCGGCGAGCTCGCCTGTTTTAGTGGCAACTGAACGCTTCCAGTGCTCCAGTTGAGCAGCAAGAGTAGCAATCCGGAGTTGATGCGACTTTGCCTCGTAATGACTCTGGAGGTTCAGAAGGTTTTTGTGGAGGTCTCGAGTAGTCTTCAGGGTCGCGATGAGGAAAGCATACCAGCATCTGGAGGAACACTTACATAGTCCCAATAACGAGCGGGAAGAATGTCGCGCAGATCCAGAATTGCAATGGTCTTACCCGCGCTCATGACCATGACATGATCTATAGATATAGCCATGACCCGGAAAGTATCAGTATGCCTGATGGGAAGGCCAATTTGCTTGTGGGTTGCAGTATCCCAGAATGAAATGGACGAATTGGCAGAAGTTGCGACGTATATGCTGTCGCGTGCCAGGACTATGCACCGAGGGTCATTGCTACTGTGAATGGGCCATTTCGAGAGTGTGGTCCCAGTTGTTACGTCGAGGTGGTGAATGTAACCATCGTGAGATAGAGCAAACAGATGCTGAGTTTCATGGTGCCAAGCAATGGATTGATTGATTGACTGTGGATTGACTCCGATCCCAAAACTGGAGAGTAGCCTGAGGTGGCCATCGTCGTGATAGATTCGGATGGAGTCGGACAACTGGCATGTAGCAGTGGCCAAGAGCTGCCTGCCGAAGTTTGGAGAATATTTCACTGCAGCCACGTACCAGTCGTGTTGCAATCTTTGCAGTTCCTTGCCGGTCGGTGAGCGCGACCAGATGCGAGCAGTGAAGTCGTGCGATCCCGTGACAATTTTCGTCCCATCCGGAGACACGTCGACCACTCTGACTCTGTTCATCTTGGTGCGCCCTTCCAACGTAGTCACCACTTTTCGGCTTTCCACATCCCACACCATCACTTTACCTCCCCATTCCCCGCTTACCACCCACTTCCCATCTTGTGACACTGCTAGGTTGGAGACAGTACTCCCTGCATCCATCGCCATTCCGGCCTCCTTTCTGTCTTCTATGCGCCAGCATCGAATTTTTCCTTCGCGTCCACCGGCCATGAAGTGTTTCCCATCCGGTAGGAATGCCACTGAGAATATCTCATCTCGACCATTGATTTCGATCGCCTTCACCTTCTTTTTCAGCACGACCTTGGGTTCAGCCCTGTTTAGAGGGGTCCTCATTGGTACTATCCCATCTTTGCCCACTTCGCCTTCGCTATCCCAGGTTGCCAGTGGTTCTGCTTCCTCTTGCTCCACCTTACTGCACTCGGCACCACCCTCATTCGACTCTTGCGTCTGGTCAGCATCGTCTTTTCTATGGTCTATCTACTCACCTTTGTTTAGCCACAGGCGTAATTTGGAAAACATTTCGGCAAACGACAGCACAACAGCAAGAACGAGTGCGTGGTTGTTAACCTGCACAGCACTTTACGCTGGAGATATGACCCCTCGTGACCTGGGCGCTTGTGCTCACCTCAGCAGGCCTCTATCCCCATCGTTGTCACGGACGCCCCCGGAGTTCTTCTGGCAACCCGTCGGAACACTAAGCTAGGTATGTGCATGTCAGAGTTTTAGGGATCTGGGATAAGACAGTGTCAGTTCTGGTTCCACTCATCCGTGGTGGAGCTCCTTTCGTTATACATCCCTGTCCTTCTCTCCCCTAACCTTCTTTTAAACTGAAATTGCTTTACTTTTCTAGCCACGACCCTCGCGCAATCACCTGACCAGCCAAGCCCATCCAGCCCTGCCCCTCACACACCATCTTGCTTAGTGCAGCCACCAAAGTGTGACGTGCGTGTCCTGGTGGCCATATTCTCAACCAGCCATTCTCACTCCCCTTCTCCCAATATGTCAAGCTCCGCCACCATCTCCCGTGGAACAGTCCGTCTTGGTCACATCCGGTTCCGTCGCCCACTCCTGCACTCCTTGAGCTATCCCCTCTCCAAGGTCACAAGAGGACCTCACTGCCCTCCTCGATTCCGTTCTCACACTAAAGAACCTCGACGTGCCCTAGCCGCCCCCCAACTCTCTTGCTGTTTCTAGAGAGTGACGATCAACCCTATAGGACTTTCTGGCCGTTCGCCGTCCTGCCTGGTCTCGCACCCGAGCTCCATGGTAGTTCGCTGCCATCATCTTCTCGTCAAATATCTGTGCAGCAGGTACAGTGATGATTTTAAAATTGGCTCCCATGATGTCTCCGACTGATTTCCCAAGTTCTTCAGCAGCAAATACGATGAATGAGATCTTGGAGTGGAAGCTGGACGACATCTTTGAATGTGCATTTGCAGCAGAGGCAGCGCAACCAGCTGCGACGATGATATCCGAGGGCCCATGAAATTTATCCGATACAAGGTCGCTAGTCCACGTAAGGGCGTCGGCATGGGTGAGTGATCGGGTACGCAACGCATACAGTTCTCTCCAAGGTCTCGTACGACAACCTCATTTCCTCCTCAGCCCCGTCCTTGGACTATGTCCTACCTCTCGATTCTTCGCTCATTGTCAGAGACCAACGTTCGATCGTCACTATCGCCCGTCGCCATGTTCTCCAACTCCCTTGCACTCTTCGTGCGCACCAGGTTCAATACTTTCCTGTCCGAATACCGTACCATCGGTGTCCGATTTGCTAACCCACATCGCATTCATTCGTCCGTCTCCTTCTCTGATTCCACCGAAAGGTCGATGCGTGCGTACGACCATTCTCAATCCTATTGGTATACACCTTCAGTCTTTTATCATGCATGGCGCAGTCTACGGGGATAGGTCTTGAGGAGAGCAGAGTCCAGTCGTGAACGCGTAGTTGAAGGAAACGACGAAGGGCGGGAGTATGAGCATGCCGATTTGAGGACAAAAGCATTGTGAATGATACATTCAAATTGAAGGTCCATCCTGCACACTACAGTATATCCTACTCCCGTATGACACCGTCGTTCAGAACCAGCTCTACCTCGTCCAATTCCGTCGACTCTGATCGATCACCTGAGCCCGTCGGTAGCGTACCACCATCGACTGCAGGATAATCACCTTCCTCCCGCCGCAACTGTGCATCCCGCCAGCCATCCACCGAGCCCCAGATAACCTTTTCCCGACCCTCTGCCTCTTCCCGCAATGTTGCTTCCCGACCCTGCTGTGCCAGCTGACGCAATTGTTGAATGTTCTTGTCGGGCCCTCGAAACGTGAGGAACGCAGACGGGAAAGACGATAGACACGCAGACGGGGACGGGGACGGAGGTGAAGCGAGCGCGGGGTCGCTGACGCCCTGGCTCTGTCCTTCCTCCGGCGTCTCGTTCCCCGTACTTGGTCGTGACGCAAGTTGTGTCATTGCCGCAATCATCTCTTGCGCACCTTGCTTTCTTCCAAAATCAATCTCGGCCCATGCCTTCTCCATCTCCTCGATCGTCGTAATCCCAGCGGGGAAATTGAGTGCCGTGAACTGACGATCGCGCGAGGCCTCGAGTCGTCGCCGAATTTCTGCCTCGTCAAGCGCAGATTCGGTCAGCGTCCACTGGGCCACCCCTGCACGAGACAGGGCAGGTGATGAGCATGAGTCTATCGAGTGTAAACGAATGCCACCTACATCCACGACCGTCCGCGACCGCCTTCGCGCCTTGGACCTCTTCGCCATCCAGGTAATTCACGACTCGAACGTCGACCTCTGTGATCGGACATGGTTTCCCTTCTGCTTCGTCGTCCCACTCGACGGGCTGAATCCAGACGTTGAGTTCTTGGCTGGACTCACGTGTCTCAAACGTGCATCTAACGCTCTATAACGCAAGTGAGCACACTACCGGGTCCCAAGAGAGGGCCAACGAGGAGATAGGCTTACTCGTTCCCCATATATTGACACGACATCGCTCAGCACTCTCTCGAGCAGCGAGACACACTTGTTAAATATCCTCGTGCCATTCCCGGAGCTATACAGTCTCTCCTCCATCTCCTCGAGAGATACATATTGGAAACCGAAGATCCGTGCCGTGTTGTGGTACGCGACAAGAACGCCGTCCATGTTGCCAATGCGCGCTTGAAGACTGATTGTGAATAGATTGTGAATATTGGGTGAAAGAAAGATAATGATCATTCACCTGTATTTCAGGAATGCACTGCGAATGAGGTCATAATATTCCTTTTCAAAACTCTCGAGAGGACCTGTTAGGGTCTTGATCAGGTATCCCGAGTTTTCCTACAAATGTAGTCACCGTCAACATCAGAGATCACGCGGGTTACACAGAGCGTGGCTTATTTCACCTCGTAATTGAGAATGTCTAGCCGTATTGGCACAGCCGCACGCGTCTTGATGTCAAAGACCCCTGTGCCGGGTAGTCGAGGGTCAACGCAATCAAGCTGAGAGCGCATGACGAATCGGTCGGACTACGTTGATTCGGACGACATGAGTATTAATTAGCATGAAATCGAGAATCCCGGTTTACAAAAGACACGCTCACCATCGCATATCGATATGCTTCCTGCCTCGTATCTGCGCCTTCCTTGATAACAGGGGAGGAACGCAAAAGCTTCTTGAAATCTCCCTCGGAGACCGTCAAAAACTTCTCCAACATGGTTCCCTACATTGGGGTGATCAACATCAAGCTTATACAGCGATCCGGGTTCGAATCAGAACAGGTGCTCACCATCCATGTCAACACGTTCTTTTCGGCCAATTCTTCTGTTTTATCAGAGTCGATCAGCCATACTCCCTCCTTATGGTTAAGGACAACAGATGTAGGCATGCGTTGGCCGGGTGTAAAATTCGTTGGCTGAGAGGTTCATCAGTTTCCTATGGTCAATATTCCACGCCCAATGGGTTCGGAGGGATCAATCGATCATCCAAGCCCCGCGAAAAGAAACAGCGGAGACATTTTCGCAGATAATGAGTGATGACGAAAATTGCCAACATATATCGTGCCGATGGCACTCGGATGCACTCACCTGACGATGAAATGCCCGACTCAACGTGCTTGTGTCTACTTCCTTGTCACCGGAAATCAAAAAATAGCAGTGACCCAAAAGACCCGTCAGAGAAGATGTCGATCCTGCGAATGGCCGCTTGTACTGTTTTGCAATCTTCCAAAGGTCCTGGTGGGTGTCTGAACGTTAGATTATGCCGAAAATAAAAGTACGAGGCAGCGAATGAATCAGGAAGCGGACCTAACGAATGCCACGTACATTATCCGTCGAGCTCTTTATGAACCCCGTGACGCGTTCGAAAGCGAAATCTGTGACTGCGGGTATGGACTCTAGCCATGGCGTAAAGTTGTAAATGCGAGAACGTGGGTCTCGAAGCCAATAAACGCCTGGGCTGGTGCGAGACCGCGCAATTTGAAGCCGAGGTAAATTGAGCAAACGAAATTGAGAACACAAGCTCCACTGACTTGAATAAAACGCGATCGAGACCATGTGCAAGCTGAGCGATAGGTTTATGCTCGGAAGGTGATTTGACGTCTACAGAACAAGATTTTGGTGAGCATCATTTTCATGGCACTGGGTACGTTGAAAAACACTGCGACCTACCTCGGAGGACACTAGAACATTCTTCGGTCTCATCAGAAATGTAGCCTTCCGTACGGCGAACATAGGGGACGCGATGTGGCGGAAGTGCACGTCTGGACGATAATTGTGAATCGGCCGGGACTATCTCTTTCCTAGGCCGAAGCTTGGACCCAGCACGACGCTTCCCCGGAGCCGGCGGCGCCAGTTCTACAGCATGGAATGAGGGAAAATCAAGTCTCGGATATGTAAAGTCACCATCCTTTCCCCAGTCAGCGTTCCATGTATCTGTCGTAAAACCACTCCCGCCGGGAATCGGTTCCAGTGGTGCTTCCTGTCCGCGCGTGGTGTTTGTACGCACGTTTTTCTGACGTTTAGACTGCTTGGTGGCAGCCACCTTGGCTTTCTTGCGTGTCACCTTGAACGCTTTCTTCGCCTTGGGCTTCGGAGAAGGCGGCGACGTCTCATTTTTCTTCTTGGAGGGCTCTGGCGGGGGAAGTGTACTGGGGGGTTTGCCAACATCAGTGTGATTTGCGGTCGAGGGAGGGGCGGGCGGATGGCAAACGTCCGGGATGGACTCTGAATCTGTCCTGGAAGGTAGCAAGATGCGCAACTTCCGCGCATGAAATGGCTGCACGACACGCCGTTCCGCGATCGTCAACGCGAGTCGTGGAAGGGCCACATTCCTGTGCAATGCGTGCATGAAACCCTACAACGAACTCACCGCCAAGGTCGCGTCAAAAGGAAAGCCTGCTCGTCGTTGTCGACGACGACAAAGTTAATGTCGAGGTCAAGACTTGTTTAATTCGAGTACCCGATCACGTGATGTCCGCTCTCTTGAAAAACCCTTCAAGCAACCGCGTCAAGCTAATCGCTGCAGCATGAAAGCATATCAATCGACACGTAAATACACGCAGGAAGAGAAACAGCATCTCATCCAGAACCTCGACATCGAAGGTGCGCACATCGCCATTCCATTGACATGTCCGCGTAACATCACTTCCATCGTCATCTCTCGTGTCGCAATCCCACGCAGTCGAACATCGCGTCCGTCAAATCGAAGAATGGCTCGCCGTCGCAGTCGAGAGCTTCCGACTCCACCAAGAAGGTCTCATCTCCCGCATTCCCAAGCTCGTCCGAGAAGTCACCATGGGCGAATTCGCGGACAAATACAACGGTGACATCCAAGCGTGTTTGCGGGGTATTCAGAGCGAGCGGATGGGTGAGACAGAGTTTGAGATCGACAGAGATACGCGAAAGCGCAAGTGGGCGGCTGCGCAGGAGGAGGCGGGGGTTTCTGGACCTGGACAAGGGCAAGGGCAAGGAGATCAAGGGAGGGCCGCAAAGAATGGTGGGTTACTCGGCGCCGTGCTCTGTGTCTCTGGATTAATTGAGAACATACTCAGCTCGCATGATGACTGCGACACCGAAGAAGGCCACTGCCGGGCCCTCGAACACGTCGCGCGCACCTACTGCCAACCGTACGCCGGGCGTTCTCCGAACGACAACGACGCGGCCACCCCTTCAGAAACCTTCACCAGGTCCCAACAAGTCCAACAAGCCACCTCCGTTTGTCGTTCGAACATCACCGGTTAAACAACCCCATACTGCCACTCATCAACGCACTCGTCCCCCCTCCAGCGCGACCTTCAACCCAAGCATGGTACCCGCAAAAGCACCCACCTACCCAACACTGCGTGCACCTCGACGCGACGAAAGTATGCTCAGCGTCAACGGATCTCCACTTGCTAACCCATATGCCCTCGGACTCGGCTGGTTCACGGGGGAGGACGTTGAAGCAGAAGAATCCCATCTCCAAACAAAAGGCAAGGAGAAACAATCAGACAACCGAGCATCGGAAACTCTCCGGCGGGTCAACAGCATCGTCATTCGACGCGATCCCAGCGTCACCCTCACCTCGTCTTCTTCCTCGTCCCAATCGCACCCACAAACGAACGGGACAGCCTCTCAAACCAACACCCAAGCACAGAACGCCCCGCGCGCACGCTCCAACCTACGCACGCAGCCTCTCCCATCATCCGACGCTGCACCCCCACCCTCGAACAACGCACCCATCCCACTCCGGCTCGCGCCTTCAAGCTCCACCTCTGCACTCGTGTCTATATCCACGAAAGACGGTCATCTCCTCGAATTCGATCCCCTCATGACGTCCCCACGTGCGCTCGACAAACTCGTCGGTATTACAGATGGCGCAAAGAAGCAAGCCAAAGAGGAAATGGCTAGACTCGTGAAAGAAGCCGTCCGAAAATGGGTGATCGAATAGACGATCATTGCTCTAGGGACTGGAACGGTAACGTTGGCTGAGAGGTCTCCTTTTGACGTGAATGCGGCATCTTACATGCCCATTCACCAATAGATATGGACTCGATTTTTCGCATACTAAACGCTTTCGAATTGTCCTGTTATCCGTCGATCAGACCATATTTATTCAATCCCGCAACTCACATCTGTCTTCTCTCCACACATGACTGTCATCGATGTATACTTGCTCTGTCTGTATCATTCAGATAATCTAAGCGTGTCTGGTATGCTCAACTTTATCATTTTGGAGAGACCCAACAAGAAAAAAGTCGGATAACAAGACTATTGTATTACAGGACAGGTAAACGGGTATCGGAAAAGTACGCTAGTAAGAGAAAAAAATGGGAACCAAAGCTGAAGAAACGCTGGTCCAATGATAACATGAGGACAGAAATTAAAGACGTCACAAACGGAATACAGCGTCCACGACCTTAGGATGTACGTACGTCCACCGAGCGCCGGCGAGCGAGTCTTCGCCGCTTGGTGGGTTCTGAGGGAAGTTCTCGGTCCACATCTTCTTCCTTAGGACGAGGCTGACGCTGAGTGGTTGAGGTTGTAGCGACTGCGTCCTGGGAGTCCTGGGAGTCTGCCTCATCCCGAGCACGCTTTTTTCCTGTGGAGGACCCCTCCAGCCTCAAAGGTTTGATGTCTTTCGCATCTTCTTCTTCGAGGGGCTCGACCTTCACGTCTGGCTCGACCTTCACATCTGGTTCAACCTTCACATCCGGCTCGACCTTCACATCCGGCTCGACCTTCACATCCGGCTCGAGTTCCATGTCGGGCTCGACCTTCACATCGATCCGCTCCAATGGTTCCGGAGCCCGGTTGGCAGACTCGCCAGGAGGAATAGACTGCGACTCAAAGGGTGCTGCTGCAGCTGGGTTCGGTTCAAGCTGACCATACACCGGCACATCACCCCTAACCGCAGACTGCAGGTTTTCCTCGCCATGGAAAGCACCCTCGCGACGCAGGGGGTTTCGTCGCGGCGGCACAACATTCCTAGCAACGAACTCCAGGTTTTCTTCGCCATCGAAGGCGACTTGGCGGCGCAGAGGGTCTTGTCGCGGCAGGGGCGCGTCACGACCGCACACTGGCACTTCATTACTATATGTGGCCTCCAAGTTTTCTTCCCCATAGAAGGCGCCTTCGCGTCGAAGTGGGTCGAGTTGCGGCTGGCCCTGCTCACGACCATGTACTGGGACTTCGTTCCTAAGTGCGGCCTCCAAGTTCTGCTCGCCATAGAAGGCACCTCCGCGGCGCAAATGGAGTCGTCGCGAGTGCCTGTCCACAGCGATGATAACATTGCGGGGAGGGAGGGAAGGCGGCGGGGCAGGGGGGCGTTCTGCGGATGTGCCCTCAGAAGTGGGAGTTGGTGCTGACTTCGGCTTGGGAGCGATTGAGGTGGAACTGCTCCCTGAAGCAACGGCATTGCCATTGATGGTCGCCTCCGGCTCGGATTGAGCTTTCTGCAAATTGGCAAGTGTGACATTGCACTTGTCTACTCTTTTGTTAATGGACTTCATTTCGGCAACGACGCTAAGGGGAGGGGAGGTCAGTTGGCGTGGACATTGGACAAGTCAAACGACGTACTCGAGGAGATTGTCCTTCGGGACATTACAAGGTTCTGAGCCGTCCTGGCGACCGAGCTGTGAAATAGCATCGTCCAGTGCGATGCGAACAGCTTGTAGGTCGGCGATGCGCCCCTCTTCAATGTCTTCCCTGATCTTCACGATGAGAGAAATTCCGTTGGCATTAGACATAGTATAGAACAGATGGGGGGTGATGTCGGTTGGTTAGAGAGGATAATGCAGAGAACTGAGTGATGAGGATTTAGAACTTGGGCCCAGGGTTTAAATATGCGGTGTGGACCAGTGGAGCTTCTAACCACATCGCGGTCCACAATGCTTTGACACATCTACAAGGGAAATTGGAGGTCCAAGCGCGCGTGCGTTGCTACTAGCACGGAACACGGCACAGTGCCCATGAGATGGCAGCTGTCGAGCCGTTTGTCTTGCTTTGACCCCTGAATCTAATCATTGATCTAAACCTGTCAAATTCGATGGCTGTGTCTCAGCAGGTCCAAGTGGAACACTGCGACACCAAAGCGAGACTGAAGTGGAACGCGGGTGAGCCTTGAGTAGTCTATTGTCGTTCCGTTTCGGATGGTGTGGACGTCGGGCAGGACAAAGCATCCAGTGGTCACAGTGGTTTCCAAATTCGGAATGGTGGATACAGTTCTGCGGATGGACGAACAATGGAATGTGGAACGTGGAACATGCCTGCTTTGTTCTCGTATGTGGGACGCGTCAACAGGACTTGCTGCACAACACGGGCCGCCGTGTGTGGTTTGAAGTAGAGGTCTCTCCTTGTAGAAACGTCTACTCAAACCACATAGAGCTCACGTTGTGTAGCAAACCAGTTACTATCCATCTCACCCGTGTCATTCACCCCTCGATTTCAGTATCTCTCGGAGCCTGATCCAAAACCAAAACTATCGCCACCCCAGCCCCTTTGATGACGAATCCCCTGGACCATTCTAGGTCTCCCCCGCGCCGAGCTTCAAAAGCTCACCAAGGTACGAAATGTTGATCTCCCATGTGACAAGACTGACACTGCGTAGGCCCATGGTACCAGGGAAAATATAAAAAGCGATGACACCATTAAGCAGCTCTTGCAGCTACAAAAATCAAAGAGGACTAGGTGAGTAACGAAGAACAGAAGTCGTCGGACGAAGCGCTGACGACATACGATTTAGGTTCTTCGAAAAGGTATGGGTGAGTGCTGGATTTCTTTCGTGTACACGATGGACGTGAGGACTAACTATCGACTTAGGAAGCTTGGGTCCCCAACCTTGCGCGTACCTGTGCCCCCACCGGCATTTCCATTTGAGGCTGGCTCCATGCCCGAGGTAGTAGCAGCCCGACTTGAACGAACAGCTGACCCCACGAAGGGCGAGGGCCAGGATAATGTCGAAACGAGAAGCAGATGAACGCGCCCCCAAAGCCCAACTGAGCATGTGAAGGGATGGAGGGGGGAAAAGCAGCCAGAGCACCGTATGGGCAGGCCCAAGCGTCGGATTCCGCGACTGGTCCCCCTCCAGCCAACGACAATAGCGCGTAATGTTATCGATTGTTATCCTTTGCTTGCAACCTTCTCGTACACCTGTAGAGTACTAGTATCGTAATGAAAGTCAACACTTCCCCAGTTGTATGAGAGTCGGGAGACGAAACTAGGGTTGTGTGTGCGAACTTGAGGTTCAACGATACCATCGACCAAATTTATCGTCCTGCAAAAGTAGTAGTCTTCCTAAACCCGACCCATACTTTAGAAGAAGTCCTGATCGGATGAGAGTGATTCGAGGAACTTGAAGACGTACTTATTGTCGCTGGCACGCTCAGGCTTCCACAAAGTTACACACCACCCTGGGCCATCATGCATCATTGTCGACTTGGTTGCACGTTATTTTCGTGCGCAAATTCATCCCTATGGGACAGTTAGCAAACTCGAAAGACGTATCGAGGTTTACCTGCTTGGAGGTTGGAAATGAGAAACCTGGCAAGTAAGTGGCTCCATCGTTGTGTTTTTGATAAACTTATCGCCAGGGTTCAAGTTGGAGCATGTCGGGCAGACTCAGAGCAATTCAGGCGCAAGCATGAGCACGATGGAGAAACGGCAACGTGCATGGTAGACAACGGGTATTGGCGACAAGTTCGCGGCGTTTCGGGTTAGTCACGACTCACGGCCATGGTCAAGTCAGAACTTTATTATCCACACTACATGGTCGCAATCGTGCTCGATGAACTTGAACACCCCATTCCAAGTTGAACCATCCGGTCGATGCCTTTCAGCCTGAGCAAGTCCTTAGGACTCGAGGAAAACTTGAAAAGATGCAGAGCACTGAATTCTGAAAACCTGACGATGATTCTGCTTGACCGCATCTATGATATCCCAGTCCTCAGCCCCACCTACTGGAGTCGCAAAAGTTTCTAAATCCTGTGTGCTATTTCTCGCCTTCTCTCCAACGGGCGCCCAGATCAGTTGTCTCTCCTGAGAGGAAATTCGTCTTGGGAGTAACAAGCTTCATTTCCCTGTCCAGTCTGTCTGTTGGGGATCTGATTGCGGTACTAGGTATGTTCTTTATCTCCTTCTCATCCTCTATCTGTGGTCTGAGTATATCGTTCTTGTGTTCATCGTCTGCAGTCTCGCTGACATTGAGTCTAGAATCTGTCCCATTCACAGCGGCCCCTTGGCACTCACAAAGAACCTAATCACGGGGTTTTTTCCGTCAGAGTTTGATCATTCGACCTCGTGCAGTGTGGTATCGCTCAGACGTCCACCAGCTTGTCTCAACTCCGCGTGTGTTGACGTTGTCTCCCCCTGACGAGCGCGCCTTGACGGCCTCGGACACATTCACACCACGCTCTCTTCGTCGCTCATGATAAGAACACGCAAGTTGACCCGTCGAAGCAACCTCGTCGCGAGTCTGATCGAAGCTCATACTTGGATTCGACCATCAACGGCTCTGGCTCGGGGTCGAGCTTGAGTCCAGGAACTGCATCGCCGGCGTCGAACCACTCGCTCTTGTCCCTGCCCACCCATGCCATCACACACTTTCGCGGTCCAGGTCTGGCGTCATTGACGGGCAGAGCTTCGGCGTTGGTGTACCACAACCGGGCTTAGTGGGTACGTGTTCTACGACGACGACGACGACGACGACGGCTACGCGAATGGTGACTGTAGGGGACTCTATCGGAGACAGCCTCAGACAGGATGGTGGGGAGGAAGAGTGCAAGCCTGGTGGATGCGATAAACCAGCAGCTGCTTCGCTCGTTCGTTGATGCCAGTGTCCAAGTCATTTGTCGTGTCATCTTGATCTGTATGTGGTATGTTATCACCGTGATGAATGCAATAAGCGTGAATATGACAGCAATTGGACGAGCGGATGTGAACACAGCCAAGTGAAGCAAAAGTATGACATGATTCAGACCGTCAGACCAGAACCCCAAAGTGATTAGCTTGCATTTCCATATATTCCAATGACCGAACTACAGAGAGCAGAGTACAAGACGGACCTCGCAAAGCATTGACTACTGTACAACATTACAAAACAGTCGAGAGTTATCCAGCATTTCACAGGCTTAGGCAGCGGCAGGAGTTGTGGTCGGAGTCGGTTCTTCTGGGCCGTCCTATGCAAACGATCAACGACGTGCCAGAGGCTGTGAGCGGATAACACGTACGTCTATCTCGACACCATCATCGTCCAGGGGATACCACGGCGGGAAAGTCATGCACCAACTAGGAGCACGCTTGACATCGGCGTCCTTACGAATCCGAGTGGACCACTTACTAAGTTTCGGGCTTCGGATCTGCGGGAAGAACGTCCCTCAACAGAGCCCGGATAAGGGGTAGCTTTTGTCTGAGAGTGAAGACTGGGGCAAAGCACAGTTCGCCGTTCTGGCTGACGTCCGTTTTGAGATAGCCTGCTTCGCAACCCTGGGTCCACCATTCGAGCTGGGGGCGTGTCTCACCCGACGCTCCTGGTGCCGTCTGTTCTGAGCCCACGAGTGAGAGCGTGATATGCTCGCTATCTGCGCAGAGCCAATGTGGTCGGAAGCATTGAGCGATGTGCAGAGCAAACATGGTGGCTAACTCAGACTGGACATACCTGTACCGGAAAGGTATCGGGCATAAGCCGAGCAATGAATGGCTTTCGTGATGACGTGTTTACGTTTGAGGAGAGAGATCTTGTAGAGTTCCTCAAGGACTGGACCGGGCAGGACTTGTTCGCGCGGCTCGTGCATGAACACCAGGGAACACGAATGGCCTTTCTGGAACCACCATTGGCCTTTCGTCGATGCCGAATCGACGCCCTCAGGACTAGATGATCACAGAGATAACGTCACTCATTCACAGACGGGTCGAGAAACACGATACTGGCAATACTCACGCATCCGGAGGGGCCTTAAACTCCTTCTTGCGAACCCACATGGAGTTCATGATGGGCTTGACCTCTGTATCGCTGTACACGAGAGGATAATCGGCGATCTTGATCCCATGACCCTCGTCGACTAATTTCTGAAACTCGGGATCGTAGACGTTGCCCTCGACGTCCAGCGAGCCAGTTTTGGCGTTGATAAGACCGTACGAGCCGACCTGTCGTGGATCGGACCAATCGGCGGGTGGCACTTGGGCGAACTGTGCTGTAGGCGCACCTTTGGGGCTTGAGCGGGGTCCCAGACGCCCCAGCGGGAGAAGTTGACGTTACAAAGATCGGCGTAGCGGCGGGGTGCAAGTTCGGGGCTTACTGGCATGATAGCGAGTGGAGAGGATGGTGGGCAAAGGGTGGTTGGAGCAGTGAACTTTTATAGCGACGGCGTAGCGCTCATAACATCATACCGGGCCTCATGCTTCCCAGGCTGCAGTGCTTCTTGCTGGGTGTCGTGGCTTGACAAGTTGTTGGACGTGGTTGTTGGTTGTTGACTATGTACCACCTCCTCAAGGGTCTGCACGAATACCTAACTCGGTGAGCACCCTGTTGGCGACCTGCAGTTTGTCACCGAACGCTGCAGAAAAGAAGAATTCTCCATTATCATAATCGGTCTCGATGGTGCTGGCAAAACGGTGAGCCTGTCACTGCCAGCGTCGCCCACTCACCTACTGACAATTTGTATGGACGTAGACGTTGCTGGAAAGGATCAAGACGCTCTACAATGACACGCCTGGCCTCGAACCTTCAAAGATAGGACCGACGGTCGGACAGAACAGTACGTCCACCCTGAGACTCGTATTGTGTGTGCTCATGTTCGTTTTATCAGTGGGCAAGGTGTCACTACCTTCTACGATTCTCAACTTTTTCGACCTTGGCGGTCAAAGGGGCATTAGGTCGATATGGCACCGATACTACGAGGACTGTCACGCTGTCGTATACGTGATCGATGCGCAGGACAGGGAAAGACTCGGAGAAGGGTGGGAAGTATTCGGTGCGTCCGTGTCGTTGCAATGTCGCGTTCTGCGTGCGATTGACCGCCGTCGACACGTTTTATCTACATGTTCACTACCAGACATTGTCCTTTCTTCTCCTCGAATCCTCAATGTCCCGCTCCTCCTTCTCGCGAACAAACAGGATACACCAACGAGCATGTCCGCGACTGAGATTCGGCAGGATTATGAAGCATGGGATCACCATCGACGGGACAGTGCACGGAGGCGGTACGCAGAGGAAGAAGGCGAGGAAGAGGAAAGGAAGAAGACGCGAATTGCGAGCCTGGAGGTGTTGGGCATCTCAGCCTTGGAAGGGTACGTTCCACTGCTTCATTCCCCGTTTTCGTTGAGCGCATGGTTCATGCAGACAGGGTGTACGTGAGGCAGTCGATTGGTTGTTCTTGCGCGTCCAGAATAGCCGGCAGTGAGCATAAATTTCTCTTGTTCTGGAACACAACCAACATCTCGTTGCAGAGACCTTGGTGACCGTGCGACGAGGACAGTCTGGAGGACAGGTTGATACTTAGGATATGAACGACCGTCTGTCTTCCTACCTAAGGGACTAGAATGATACCAGACCACATTTTGTTGTACTAGCATCGTTTAGAAGTGGTTCAGGGGTTATTTCGCACAGCCACTTGTTCCGTACAAACAAACCAAGCATCGCCTAGAGAGACTTTGCTCGCTATTCGACTAGCATCAAACGCAATGGGGTACTACACGACGTACTACTCTATCGGCCTCCCCTTGTTCTTCATCGTAGTCGTTGCCCTCTACCTCTTGTTCACAGGTTGGTTTCAATCTTACTTGAATTCTGACGTGTCGCTGACCCGACGCCGCAGGTTCAGGCGAAGCATTCAATGTCGGTCGCTTTCTCGAAGAAACCAGTCCCTTTGTCTGGGGCTCTCTCGGAATTGGTCTTTGTATCGGTTTCAGCGTACTCGGAGCTGGGTGGTATGTCGCTGCTGGACAGAAATATTCCGCCCGCAGCATGACTGCTGACGTGCATCGTTTCTTGCAGGGGCATTTTCTTGACCGGATCTTCGATTATCGGCGGAGGTGTACGGACGCCACGAATCAGTACCAAGAACTTGATTAGGTTCGTCAGGACCGTTTTCATGCCGCTATCGTATTCTGATCCTGTTTAGCATCATCTTTTGCGAAGTCGTGGCCATTTACGGAGTGGTATGCCAACCAACACATTTCGTCGTGGTCTTCAAGTGAACTTAAACATAATTTTATAGATCCTCGGCATCGTCTATTCCGCGAAGCTACAAGCCGTACCTGATGCAGAGATTTACACGCGCCAAAACTACTTCACTGGTACGCCAACCTCGCTCTTCTTGCAGTTTTGAGAATCACTGCTGATATTGTATTCACTCTTAGGCTATGCCCTCTTCTTTGGTGGTCTGACTGTCGGCGTGTGCAATCTGTTTTGTGGTCTCTGTGTCGGCATCGCAGGCAGCACGGCAGCCCTTGCGGATGCCGCTGACCCTACGCTGTTTGTCAAAGTCCTCGTCGTGGAGGTGTTTGGAAGCATATTGGGCTTGTTTGGTTTGATCGGTGAGTTTAGCTCTCATCGTCGGCTCGCTGACGTTGCACTTTTACACGACTGACGAGGTTGGGTTTCGTCGACAGTGGGATTGTTGATGACGGCGAGTGCACAAGAGTTTACGCCGGGTGCGCCGGCGTGGAGTACGGCTGCTAGCACAGTCGGTTCCCGTACTGTGTACTAGGCTGTATAGATCAAGTTACTGCGTAAGCGTCATACATCCATGTGCAGATGCACCAACTATCTGCGTTTTCGTTTCCGGTGAAATACCAAGATTTTATCTCGAACCACCCAACCCCGAATGATTCTCGTTCGTTCCGAATCTGAGGAATCCCAATATCCTGGCAACGACTTGTCACTTGGGGTAAGCGCATTGTCGCGTCGTGAGTATGACGCCCAGTCGCATCTTGGACACGGTTCTCCTTGGCCGGACATGTTCCTCAATGTTGTATGGTTGCAGACCATGTGGAGGGTGAAGCTACGAGTTAGTATGAACCTTTTTATTTATTTTTTGATCACCGCCCCGCTGAACAACAGCACCAGTAGTCAAGCAAGGGTGGGCCACCGCCAGCGGGCGGTCTTTTCAAGTCGAAAGATGCGATGGAAAATTGCACTTAAAATGTGCAAAAGGCGGAAGTGGGATTCTGCCACGGTCGAACACCCCTGTCCATAAACCCGCACCCTTCGCGTGTTCGACTACAGAATCGACCAAGCATAGATCTACACGTTCGCGGAGGATCACAACGTCAGTTATTCACACGAGGAAAGGCGCCGTGTTTGGGTACCCCTTCTGCCGCCTGCGGATACCAGTATCACTTTCTCGATGATCTGTCTGACAACATTTACGGGTACTGCCATGTTCCTTCGCTCGCTACAAATTGGAACCAGAAGAAAATGGAGCGAGCCCTCGACATTGCGGTGCTTGGCACGGAAGAGTGACCTCGGGGGTACATGCAAACGCTCCACACACCACCACTTTTTCGCAAGCGCCATTTCGTCGCTGCTTCCTCGCGTTTCTAGGATAATAC
>JBBPNX010000336.1:0-22898 GCA_038091155.1 Harrya chromipes | reverse complement strand
TCTGGATATAAAAGGGAAATGACTTGTCATGACTCACAAGCACTGCTATGCGCAGCAACGGAGTAAGCAAGAATGACAAAGGGATGACGAAGCGATGACGAATTGTGCGAAGGGCACGGCATATGACAAGAGCACGATGAGTAAAATAGAATGTCTGTGGAATACGATGGAATTAGTGTGGGTCAAGGGCAATGGCATAAGCGAGACCCTAATGGCCTATGCGGCAACGAAGGCGTAGTCCGAGTGAAGGCGAGGGACAAAGGCGAAGTGAAAAGAAAAAGATGAAACGTAACAACCACTCAATTCCTTCTTCAATGACAGGTGGTTGGTTTGAGAGTAATCCCAACCAATGCTCTAATCGGAAGTGGCTCTCTGCTTCTCCTTATGGGTACCATGAAATCCTTTGATCCACTCTGTGGATCTCAATATTGTCCATTTATGTATGTTTCCTCTTTTGTACATGGCTTTCCACACGTCCTCTTTCAGATGACTCCTTTTGGAACATCTTGTATTTGTACTATGGTCTTCCATATGGACACCCGCTTCTCCTTCTGGATGCTTTCCATATCTAGCTTATTTCTTTTATATTCACATCTCTTTGTGTATATAAGGTGACTTCTCACCTTATATGTTCCTTAGCTAGTTCTATGCAATTCAGTGTACTTCTAAGTCTCCACTCAGTATGAGCCTTCTCTCTAACAGTTGAAGACCCTCAGCACTGTTGGATAGAGCTCTCTTCCTAATGGACATTGCTGCTCTAAACCGAATCTCTCTTGCTGGCCTAAGGTGTGGGTGAGTCATCACTGCTTGACAGCTAAGCTATATATGAGGACTGGTAATTGTATGCTCTCACGCAATATTATATATATAAAGACATGAATATAAATGGGTTAATGCTAGATATGGAAAACATCTAGAAGGAGAAGTGAGTGTCTATATGGAAGACTGTAGTATGAATACAAGATGTTCCAAAGGAGTCATCTGAAAGAAGAAGTGCAGAGAGTCATGTATGAAAGAGGAGCCATGTATGAAAGAGGAGCCATGTATGAAAGAGGAGCCATGTATGAAAGAGGAGCCATGTATGAAAGAGGAGCCATGTATGAAAGAGGAGCCATGTATGAAAGAGGAAACATACATAAATAGCAAGATTGAGATCTACAGAGTGGATCAAAAGGAATCCATGGTACCCATAAGGGAAAGTGGAGGGCCGCTTCCAACTAGAGCCATTTGTTGAGATTGCTCTCAAACCAACCTCCTGTCATTGAAGAAGGAATAGAGTGGTCCATGTTAGGTCATGTAAAGCAGGAGTCCAAGACAGGGAATCCATTACATAAAGGAGTCTTGAAAGGAGAAAAAGAAAAAGTGCCATTGCCATTGTCTTCTAAAAGTGTAGCTGATAGCTAATCATCTATGAGGAAATCTGTAATAACCTCAATCAACCTGAGTACTTGACTTCATCTTGAGCTTGTTATTGAACCTCTTCCTTCGACAACCTTAGTTTCCATTGTCAACACTTTGTCTTTGAATGTTCCCTGGTTAGTGACTGTACTCCAACTCTCCTATACCCTTCCACAACAGGAAGGCTCCTGGTTATTGCACAATCAACTGACACATTGTCATCACTCCTTGAAGGTTAATTCCTCAAACCCTTGACTTGTATCTTTAGGTCACACCCCCTTGCTCTCCCTTCCTACATGCAGGTGAGTTCTCACCACAATGGAATAGAGAAACCTCAAATCTTCACCCTTTGCCTCTGTATATCTTGAACTCAGTCCTGAGGTCATACTAAGCACTCATAAGCTGGTAGCTTGTACATACAAACAGGGCTATTTTTGTTTCATTTCAATTCACTTTTTATCAAACATTAGCTATTTGCTAATCACTTCAGATGCTAACAGATTAGCCTTTCTTTCACTAATCACAGACATCAGTCTATTCTTATGATAGGCTTTCAGACTTCCTTCCTCCAGGGATATTAGGACACTACTCATGGATTTTTGAATAGACCCTGAAATATGGAGGCTGTGTATCCTGATTGGATCACACTCTATTTGATATTTCCTTTTACATGCTCATGGAACTCCATGCACACATTATACTCATGACATGCAACATGTCTTTTATTTGCCACACAATGCGTTTGGTTTCTTTATTCATGTGACGTGTTATTTCCTTTTACATGCTATGTGTTGGTCTATGATATATGACATGTGCTCCTTTTCTTATTTGCACACATGTCATTTCCTTTTATATGCTAACACATGGCTTTCCTTTTACGTGTACACATTCATATTCCTTCCTATTTCAAAGAACCCCTCCTGTCAAGCCATATGCTTGACTATATTGTACTACATGGTCTCCTCCTCCTTTGGATGGATGACTTGACTCATATCTTGATACATCCCCTTATGGGATATATGTGTATTTGGACAATGGACTCTTATACAGTGTTACATTTCACTTTTTCTTTTCACTTTGCCTTCGTCCTTCATCTTCACTTGGACTACGTCTTTGTTGCAGCATGAGCTGTTACGGTCTCGCTTTTGCCATTGCCCTTGGCTCATACTAATTCCATCACATTCCACAGACATTCTATGTTAGTAATCTTGCTCTTGTTATATGCCATGCCTTTTGCACGATGACTCATCGCTTCGTCATCCCTTTGTCATTCTTGCTTACTCTGTTGCTGCGCATAGCAGTGCTTGTGAGTCATGATGAGTCATTTCCCTTTTATATTCTGATGACTCCGCTGCCTGTCCTAAAGGGCCTTTATGTATATAAACCCTAGATACCCATTCATGTAACCTTAGTCTTGATCCACTTGATCTTACCTGAGCTACCTGACTCCTCCTGTGCTTGTCATCAGATCTCCTTCTTCAACAACTCCTTGTCTCTGTTGTTGACACTTCATTTTCAACTGTCTTCCGGTTAGCAACCGGAACTCAACTCCTTTCATACCCTTCTGCTATAGGAAGGCTCTCGGTCATCGTGCGACCAACCGACACATTGCTGTCACCCCTCGGAGGTTAGCTCCTCATCCATCATCTCACATCTTTAGGTCGCACCCCTTCACTCTCGTTCCAACGTGTGGGTGAGTCATCACTACTGCGGAACCTGAGAACCCTCAACCCTTTGTGCTCGCGAGTCTCACACTCAGTCCTGAGTCAATGGTAGCCTGCTAATGCAGCAACCGTAACATACAGTATAAATACCTGTCTTCTGTATCTTAGCTCTCCAGCTAATTCTACACACTTCTGCCTAGGATATTGTCTTGTTCATGGTATGACTTTGTCCTTAGGTCCCCAGGTCCTAAATCCTCTCCTAGACTCTCTCTCAGCTTGAGTATTGGAGTCACTGAATGCTAGGAACTGTTATACGAGTGCGATGGACTGAGGAACTTGTCCAGGCAACAGTGACAAAGAACTTAGCCAAAGACTCAAAGAGTGTTGAAGTCGGTGTACAACAGGGGTCTCTAGCCCAGAGATCACACCTGGGGGAACCACAATCCAGGCAGAAGTGCATAGAATTAGCTGGGGAGCTACAATACGAGAGACAGGTATTTATACTGTCTAAGAGTCCAGTGTCTGTATGCAGATATATCCTGTAAGGGAATGTATCGAGATAAGTGTCAAGTCATCCGTCCAAAAGAGGAGGAAACTGTACAGTACAGTACAGTTGAGCATATGGCTTGGCAGGAGGGGTACTCCGGAATAGGAAAGAATGCGAATGCGTACGCATAAAAGGAAAGCCACATGTTAGCATGTAAAAGGAGAGACACATGTGCGAATAAGGAAGGAGTGCGTGTCACATATTGTGGACCAATGCATAGCATGTAAAAGTAAATAACATGTTGCTTGAATAAGGAAACCAAACATGTTGCATATAAAAGAAAGACACATTGCATGTCAGACGTGTAACGGAGTTCTGCTAGCATGTAAAAGGCAATACCAAATGGAGCGCAATCTGATCAGGATGCACAGCCTCCATGCATCAGGGTCTATTCGAGGATCCATGGGCAGAGTCCTAATATCCCCGGGAGAAGGAAGTCTAAAAGTATATTGCAAGTATAGACTGATGTCTGTGATTAGCGAAAGAAGAGGCTAATCCGTAAGGATTTGAAGGTATTATTACGCTAAGCATAGGACCGAAGTCTCGTCCTAGCTTCTGGCAACTCAGAACTAAGGGAAGAGCTCAAGGAGATGTCGAGATGGTTCTCTAGGGACTCAGAACTGAATCACACTAGGAGTGAGACTAGAATCCTACACTTGTGGTGTGTAGAATTAGCTGGGGTGCTACTGTACATGTGAGGGGTATTTATACTGTCTACTCGGACAAGTATAGTAATGTTACAAAAGGAGTTGATGCGTCCGTTCGGGAAGACTTGGAAGGAGTCAGAGATATGCTATCTACAAAGGTGAGTCATATGGTCAAAAGAGGAAAGCGGTATGACTTTGGTCAAGAGGGAGATATGTCGTTCGCATGACAACGGTGGGAGAGAATGTCCCGAATAGGTAACTAGGAAGAGAGTTATTGATCTGAGGAAGACGAAGGATCAATAACAACCAAAAGGAATGAAAGAATCAAACATGACCTGATCAGGATTGTCTGAGACAATGGTATCAGTGATGAGATCATCAGATCACATTAGGGTATCCTGTCCCAAAGGGGAATGTCTATGGATAAGGAAATGAGTCACTGATAACATCAATGACTTGATCGGTATGTATATGAAATATACTAAATGAACTGTTGTCCCGTCCTGGACGAACAGCCTTCATGCTTCAGGGTCAATTGAGGAACTCATGATTGGGATCCTAATATCCCCGGGGGATGGAAGTCTATCGTAAATGAGTCCTAAAATTAGCTGAACAGCTAATCCTGAGTCTAAAGAAAGAAAACGAAGGGGGTGCTTTTATGCACGCGTCCCGTCCTATATCCTTTGGCTTATGCGTGGTTCCAGTTCTGTTCTAACCATAGAAAACCATAACAGGTATTAGCGAATGGCTAATCCTTGATGAAATGAATCAAAAAGAAATGAAAATAGCCCTGTTTGTATGCGTGGGCTACCATCTTATGAGGGCATAGTTTACGATCCCGGTTTCTGTTGCAAGCCACAGAAATCCGTAACAGGGACAAGACCTTGTCCTTGGAACTTATGTAACAAGCCTTTTCTTGAGCTGTTGCCAGAGGTGCTCAATAGGACTGAGGTCTGGTGATTGTGCTGGCCAGTCAAGGAGCCTAATCTTTTGAGATTTGAACTAGATTTGAGCCCTTTTGGAGAAGTGTTTGGGAGTCATTATCCTATTGAAAGATAATACTCTCCTCAGAAATTCTAGAACTCTCTATGCTAGAAAGCAGGTTGTCCTCCAGTATGGATACATACAGTTCAACATCCATCCTCTCCTCCACCTCTGCAAGTATTCCTACTTTATTCCAACCCATGCATCCTCAAACTATTAAGGAGCCTCCTCCAAATTTTACTGTTCCCTGAATCTCTTTGTCCTGGAAAGGCTCATCTTACTTTTTCCACACATACATCTTTCCATCTAATCCAATCCTATTGATTTTTGTCTCATCTGACCAAATAACTCTAGTCCAATACTCTACAGTCCAGTCTTCTCTTTCTATGTGTAATAGACAACAAGGTTTCTTTCTTTATTATAGCCTTCAAAGATACAGTCTTGAGAATATTTTGAACAGTTTGAGCAGAGATAGGAGATGGAATGACAGAGTTAAATAGATGGGTGACTTGGACAGCATTTTCACTCTTCCCAATGGTAATACTAAAGACAATGTTTCTTTTTGTCAATAGAAAAAGTTTAGAAGGGTATTCTAATTTGATGTTCTGTTTTTCTAGGAGGATCTCCTTGATAAGTCTGGTCACGGTGGACTTTCCTAGACCAATCTCAGATGCAATCTGATGAGAAGAAAGGCCAAATTCAGAAAGAAAAGGATATTGGCTTTGGTAGAAGTAGAAATGGACTTCATGCTATAATAAGATTAATTGAAGTGGGACACAAGGTATGTATATTGCTTAGGATTATGTTATTTACATAATTATGCAACTTTGGTAACAAAACAACCATCAATAGCTGTCAAATTCCTATGTTATATATGAGATAATGAATGACAAATACATAGTCAAATAAGTGTCCTAATGACATGTCAGTTTGAAATACTTATACCTCACTTCCATGGCAACCAAATCACATGACCAAAGTTGTTTCAGAATATCAAGACCATATACTTTTATTTATTATGCAAGTACTTTGGGTGGTTTATTCTTGCTCTTCAACAATTGTCCAATCTCTCCAAAATGGCTTAACATTGGGATATTTTTTTGAGCCACTCTAATCCATGCTTCCTATACTTCTATTCCTAAGCTAGTTCTATACAATTAAATATGCTTCCTAGACTCTATCCAATGTTAGACTTCTCTCTAACAGTTGAAGACCTTCAACATTGTCAGATAGAGCCCTCTTCCTAATGGATGTCACATCTCTAATCTGAAGCTTCTCTTTACTAGCTTAAGACATAGGTAATTCATTACTGCCTGATAACTAAGTCATTTCTGGGGCTAGTGATTGTATGCTCGCTGACTGTGACAAGGGCATAGTACATAAGCTAAAGCCAAGTCCTATACAAACACTTCAACTCCAAAGTTCTAGAGTTGACAACCTGCAGTTGTATGGATTCTAACAACTATGTCATAATAGGAAGAAGAATGATCTAGGTCTAGGTTGTGATTATTACAATTTTCAAACTTTTTACCTAACTTAATGTTACACAAGTACCAAGGATGAGATCTTGTCCTCAGCATTTAATGACTCAGAACTCAAGGCCAAGAGAGCTGGGACAGGAGTTAGGACATGGGGACTTAAGAACAAAGTCACACCATGAACAAGACAATATCCTAGGCAGAAGTGTGTAGAATTAACTAGAGAGCTAAGATACAAAAGACAGGTATTTATACTGTATAAGAGTCCATTGTCCAAATGTAGATATATCCCATAAGGGGATGTATCAAGATATGAGTTGAGTCATCCATTCAAAGGAGGAAGAGACCATGTAGTACAATATAGTCAAGCATATGACTTGGCAGGAGGGGTTCTTTGAAATAGGAAGGAATATGAACGTGTACATGTATAAGGAAATGACATGTGCATAAATAAAGAAGGAGCACACATTGTAAGTTGTGGATCAATATGTAGCATGTACAAAGAAATAACATGTCACATGAATAAAGGAACCAAATGTATTACATGTCAAAGGAAAGATACATTGTGTGTCATGGTTGAATGGAGTTCTGTTAGCATGTAAAAGGAAATACCAAATGGAGAGTGTCTGGATTAGGACACACAGCCACCATGCATCAGGGTCTAATTGAGGGTTCTCAGTGGAATCCCAATATCTTTGGGGGAAGGAAGTCTGAAAGTCTATCATAAATAGAATTCCGATAATGATTAGTGAACAGCTAATTCTTGATGAAATGAATCAAAAAAGAAACAAAAATAGTCCCATTTGTATACATGGGCTACTATCTTATGAGGGCTTAGTACATGATTCTGGTTTCTGTTGTAAACCACAGAAATTCATAACAAGGCTCAACATCTATGAACAACCAATAAAAGGAGTTTGAGAGCTTTGGGAGAGAATTAATGTAGAATGGGGAAAGATAGAGGTTGATGAGTGTCAAAAGCTAATTGAGAGTATGCCTAGAAGACTTGAGGCAATGATACAACCAAAGAGAGAGCATACAAAGTATTAAAACCTAGAATGTAACTTGGAGTCAAATCAGTGTCCCAATGACATGTCAATTTGAAATGCTTGTACCTCACTTCCATGGCAATCAAATCACATGACCAAAGATGGTTCAGAATGCCAAGAGCATGTACCTTCATTCATTATGGAAGTATCTTGCCTGATTCATTTTTATACTTTTACAATTTTTCAATCTCTTCAAAATGACTCAATATTGATCATTGAGGATAGGCAATCCACTGCATAAAGGAGCACCAATTCCTCTAGCAGAACTACTGACAACCAATCATCTATTGGGAAATCCATAACATAGACCCAGGCAATGAGGGGAACATTGTTACGCGAGAGTGTACAATCACTAGACCGAGTCTGGCTTAGCTGTCAGGTGGCGATGTCTCACCCACGCCTTAGGCTAGCAAAGAGAGAACTGGATCCAAAGGCAGCGACGTCCGTTAGGAAGAGGGCCTTGATCCGCAGTGCTGAGGGTCTTCGACCATTAGGGAGAAGTCTCATGCCAAGTGGAGTCTTAGAAGTACACTGAATTGCACAGAACTAGCTAAAGAACATAGAAGGCAGGAAGGCGCCTTATATACGAAAAAAAGACGTGGATATAAAAGGAATATGTCTGGATATGGGAAGCATCCAGAAGGAGAAGTGGAGTCCGTACGGAAGACCGTAGTACAAATACAGGATGTTCCAAAAGGAGTCGTCCGAAAGAGGAAAGCGGAGAGCCACATACGAAAGAGGAAGCATACATAAAGGGATAAGTTTGAGATCCATGGAGTGGATCAAAGGAATCTGTGGTACCCATAAGAAGAAGCGGAGAACTGCTTCTAGAATCAGAGCCACTGATCGGGATTACTCTCAAACCAGCCACCCATCATCGAAGAAGGAATTGAATGGTCCACATTGGGCCATGTGAAGTAGGAATCTAAGACGGGGAATCTGTTGTGTAAAGGAGTCTCAAAAGGGGTGAAAGAAAAAGACAATGTGCTATTGTCATTGCCTTCAAGAGGCCTAGCTGATAGCCAATTGTCTATGAGAAAATCCGTAACACATTTCCTCTTTTGAATGACTTTTTAGAACATCCTGTATTCATATTGTAGTTTTTCATATGGACACCTACTTCTCCTTCTGGATGCTTTCCATATCCAGTCTAGATCCTTTTATATCCACTTCTCTTTATGTATATAAGGCATACTCCTGTTTTCTATGTTCTTTAGCTAGTTTTGTGCAATTCAGTATATTCTTCTAGACTTCACTCAGTGTGAGACTTCTCCCTAAAGGTCAAAGACCTTCAGTATTGTTGGATAGAGCTGTTACAAATTTCCATACCTCCAACTCAAGTCTCTACTCAGCGTTCATCTATCTCAATGACATTGTCCCTTTAGAACTCCTTGGGCCCCTATTTTCCTGTAGACCTTACAGAACTCCCCATTCCCCTTCTGTGTACAATGGATGGACATATCTGATGGACTAGATCCCTGTCTTGATATGTAATTGGAACACCATGTTCCATATATATTAACTATTACGCTTTTATGTTTTTTTCATCTCACCACTCTTCTGTTTACTATATACAGTTAGATGGGACTCTGTCCCTATCTTCAGACTTCTCCCAAGATCCCAATCTCACCTTATAGATCTATTCTTCAAATGAACACTCTGACTCCTTGTCATTCTCTTGTATGACTCATCTCCTCCATTCCTCTAGTATAAATACCCAGTGGATATATAGTAGTCCCCTAGCTAGTTCTATGCAATACCAGCATGGTTATCTTGCTCATCCCAAACAAATTCAGTTCAAGACCCTGAACATCTAGGAACCTGGTTGGACTTTCGTCCCATTTGGTATTCTATCAGTTCAATCCCATTTCGTCCATAACTCAACCATTACTCACTCTCCTGAGTTCAAACCTTGATGACAAGGGAACCTTTTGGCAACAACTACAACTCTCTCTCATACTCTAAGTGAACGGCAGACCTCAGGAACCTTGGGACCCCTGGCACCCTGCTTAGCGTTATACAAGAGCCCTCTTCCTAATGGATGTGCCACTGTAAACCAAATCTCTCTTGCTTGGCCTAAGGTGTGGGTGAGTCATCACTGCATTCTGTTATGTGAGTGCAATGAACTGAGGAACTTGTCCGGGCAATGGTGACAAAGAACTGAGCCAAAGACTTGAAGAGCTTTGAAGTCAAAGTCAGTGTACGACAGGGGTCTCTAGTCCAGAGATCACACCTGAAGGAACCACAATCCAGACAGAAGTGTGTTGAATTAGATGGGGAGCTACAATATGAGAAACAGGTATTTATACTGTCTAAGAGTCCAGTGTTCATATATGGATATATCCTGTAAGGGGATGTATTGAGATAAGTGTTGAGTCATCCATCTGAAAGAGGAGGAGACCGTGCAGTACAGTGCAGTTGAGCATATGGCTTGGTGGGAGGAGTACTCCAGAATAGGAAAGAACACGAACATGTATACGTAAAAGGAAGGTCACATGTTTAGCATGTAAAAGGAAAGACACATGCGTGAATAAGGAAGGAGCACATGTTGCAAGTCATGCATGGACTGACGCATAGTAGTAAAAGGAAATAACATGTTACTTGAATAAGGAAACCAAATGCGTTGCATGTAAAGGAAAGACACATTGTGTGTTAGATGTGTAATGGAGTTCTGCCAGCATGTAAAAGGCAATACCAAATGGAGCGTGATCCGATCAGGATGCATAGTCTCCATGCGTCAGGGTCTATTCAAGGATCCATGAGTGGAGTTCCAATATCCCTGGAGGAAGTCTGAAAGTCTATCGTAAGTATAGACTGATGTCCATGATTAGCAAAAGAAGAGGCTAATTCCATAGGTGTCTGAAGACATTAGCAAATGGCTAATCCTTGATTAAAATGAATCAAAAAGAAACAAAAATAGCCCCATTCCTATGCATGGGCTACCATCTTATAAGGGCATAGTTTATGATCCCAGTTTCTGTTGCAGACCGTAGAAATCCATAACACATTCCAGTGGCTAGTGATTGTGCACTCCCACAAAATAGGAATAACTAAGACAAAATGGAGAAATAAAGATACATATCTGAAGTCCAAAGTCTCAGAGTTGTGTCCTAGCCCACCACCAGTTCCAAAAAGTCTTTCTCCAATACATATAACATCCTCAGACTATAATGGAACCATCAGACAGGTGTCTACATTTTATTTAGTCTATTTATCAGATATCTATGACATCTTGCCCTTAATTTTCTTAAATCATTTATAATAAATTATTTTGACTACTGTTTTCTCTCTAAAATTTAGGCTAGGACATCCCAGTGGGTTCATCTACATGCCTCAAACAGTTATTTAGTTCAAATTCCTGTTGGTCAATACTATTTCTCCTTGTTACCCTCTTGTGTGACTAGTTCCCCTTCTATAATTATATAGCCTTCTCAAGAGGTGTAAGTATTCGGTATATGCACTATAGTTTTTAAGCTAGTTTTATGTAAATATAAGCTTAGAGCTTTACCTTTTAAATTAAACCCTTGGGACCACTAGACCTTAGGATAAGATCCTTGATCCTTCTTTGAATCTAGAACCTAGAAAGAGTAGATCTTAGCATAACAGTTCCTGACTATTTGAAGAATGCCAAACATATTTCAACACTTGAAGTTCTTCAAAGTGTATTACATCCAATTCAGGAGATTGACAACTGGTTGTGATCTTGGCACCTAATTGAAAATAGTTGTTTACAAGGGACTAATGGTACTAGGATTTGAACTTGTCATAGTGTCAAGTGTTATTTGTGTTATTCATTTGAAAAAACATTACTATATTTTGTTCACATCTTAGATATGTGATATCTGTTACATTTTATTCTTTTCTCTTCTCTTCACCTTTGTTTTTTGTCTCTATATGAACTATGTTACTATGTTTTCATTGCAGTATTCATCATTTGGGTCCTGCTTGTGCCATTGCCATTGAACTCTCTCTAATTTCATTGCTTTCCATAGGCTTCTACCTTACTCATAGTGCTCTTGTCATATACCATGTCTTTCACACTAATTTGTCATTGCTTTTGTCATTCTTGCTCACTTGCTATACATAACTGTACTTTCAAGTCTTGAACAAGTCATTTCCCTCTTTTATCCAGATGACTCCTGTTTCAGGAGTTCTTACATTCAACTCATGTTCACACTGTCAATTTACTCTTAGAGAGGGGTTGGAAGTGGGTTGGAAGTGAACCCCCTTGGACGTATTCTGTGAGGGAGGGTCATTAGTTGGTTGGCAAGAGGGAGAGGGAGGTTTAGCAGGAGTGGTGTTCCAGGGTCCTAGTGACTGTGTTTCTTGAGCCACACGGCTCAAGAAGAGTAAAGATAACCACGCTTGTAACAAAGGGGAAAACTGGTCACAGGGGGGGAGAGCAAACAAGGAGAGTTAGTGTCCATGTCGTGGAGTTTGTCAGAGTTGGGGATTGGAGGAGGTATGACAATAGTGACTCATGATGACCACACTTTGACTTTGACACATGCTTTTCTGCCATTAAGTCAATGCTATCACACACTTCATCATTAGTGGTATTCAGAGTGGCCATTAAACCACCATGATATATTTCAGAGCAACGCTGATATGTGCTGAAATGTCCTGGAATTTGTGTGAAATTTGATGTCTGACAGCTCCGATAGTAGCGGCACAGCAGGCCGAGGCAGTTGTCACACGTGATACAAAGTATCTCACACCGGTGAGAAGTGTTACGATTGCTGCATAAGCAGACTGCCGTGGACTCAGGACTGAGTATGAGACTCGTGAGGATGAAGGGCTGAGGGTTCTCAGGTTCTGCGGTGGCGATGACTCACCCACGCATTGGAACAAGAGCAAGGGGGTGCGACCTAAAGATGCAGGACTAAGGACAAGGACGAAGAATGAGGACGATACCTCAGGTGGTTGTGCGACAACTGGGAGTCTTCGTTAATCGAAGATGACGAAGAAGCAAGGGTTCTGGTCACTAACCAGGGGACAGTCGAAGACTGGAAGGTCGACGATGTAGACAAGGAGTGTCGAAGGAGGAGTCAAGTAAGCTGAGATAGATTGAGTGGATCAAGACTGAGGTTACATGGATGGGTATCTAGGGTTTATATATGTAAAGGCCCTTCAGGGCGGGCGGCGGAGTCATCTGGATATAAAAGGGAAATGACTCGTCATAACTCACAAGTACTGCTATGTGCAGCAACGGAGTAAGCGGGAATGACAAAGCGATGACGAAGCGATGACGAATGTGCGAAGGGCACGGCATATGACATGAGCATGATGAGTAAGATAGAATGTCTGTGGAATATGATGGAATTAGTGTGGGTCAAGGGCAATGGCATAAGTGAGACCCTAACGGCCTATACGGCAACGAAGGTGTAGTCCGAGTGAAGACGAAGGACAAAGACGAAGAGAAAGGAAAAAGTGAAACGTAACAAGAAGTCCACCAGTCAATCTTGGGAGCACACGAACAAAAAAGATAGTACAAAGTAGTATTTAACAACCTATACCTGTGTACTGTCCCCATCCATCCCCATTGTCCCATCATGCCTCAATATTCTGAGTGCAGACAGCTTCTCCTCCAGATCAACCATGCTTTGCTTCGGGTGATGCAGGCAAGAGAAGCTAACCTGCATGCACCAATCTCAGATGAGAGCGATTGGAGCAATGACAAATGGGATGATGATCTCAACCCGATTATCATAACCCCCCCCACTCCATTGACCTCATCAGAAGACGAGCTGGAATCTGAATCAGTTGATGAATCAGAAATGGGCATATACCATGAAGTTGATGAACGGTACCGTCAACTTGCTGGGGTGATACAGGTGTTGTGTGATGAAGTGGAGAGGACCCATGTGTTGACCCACTTGTAAATACCACTCCTGCGTACACCACAGCTGCACCTTCTCGAACATTTTGTCGTGTTCAGGCCACATCTGTTTCGAAAGAAACTGCATGTTGACCCAGAGATCTTTGACTGTATTGTGGACAAGATCCGATCAAATCACATTTTTTCAAAACAGGTTGAACAACTTACACCTTCCAGTTTCAATCCAACTTGCCGTTTTTTTGAACCGTGCTGGCCACTATGGAAATGGAATATCTCCCGAAGACGTGGCACAATGGGCAGGGATCAGTGTTGGTTCAGTGGTAAACTGCACGCACTGAGTTATAGTTGCTCTTCTTGAGCACCACGATGAATATATATCAATTCCATCAGTCGAAAATGAAGACACCAAACGGGCAAGGGAATTCGCTGAGAGTCGGGCATGTCCTGCATGGCGGAACGGGATATTTGTAGTTGACAGAACAACATTCCCGCTATTCGAGAAACCATCATTCTTCAGTGAAACATTCTATGACCGGAAATCTAGATACTCACTAAATTGTCAGGTATTACTTGCAAATCGCTGGCTCATGTGTCAACACAAGCTAAAATCACCTCTTCGCAGCTTGTTGTGATGCCGCACAATTTACGCATTGTCGACTATGGCCTTGGGCATCTGTTATGAATCTGTCATAACATTCTTTTACTTTCACCTTCTTCGCAACGCAAGACTTGTCACACTTGCGCTTGCACTTAATCATTGCCTTTAGCAGATCACGTGACTTGCTGACTAAGCAGTCTAGCCCCGCCCATCACGTGATACAGCCTAGACCCGGGTAATCTCTTATCCTATCTATGACGTCATGCCTCGAGCCTACCTCCTGGTATGCACGCCGTTCCCTCATTCCTCCTGGTCTAGACTCCCGCTCTTTATGCTATTGGCTAAGAACCCTTTCCCTTATCTATGACGTCACATGTTGTTATACCCTACGCCCTAGGACTGGATTACTAATAGTGGTAGCCCTACCGTATATAAAGGTACCATGTATCGTAGAGTAGCCCCAGTCCTACCAATTCTAACTGTGATTCACCCCATAGTGCATTGGTTAGTAGACTAAGCCGTTCCTTGTTCAATTTCCTTCATCCTACATCTATCAGTATCCAAAGACAACACTACTCCTTTATCGTTATTCCTTCTTGTGGTTGGGTTAGCTATCACTCAGAGTGCCGTTAGTCGAACGACCCATGTACTATGGCCATCATATCGCAACATTGGAGGTCTTGTATTCACCAAGAGAGTTCAAAATATGATACTCAATGTGAAGCTTGAGTACACCAAGAGCCTTGTCGTCATTGTCATCCCAATCATCAATGTCATCTTGGTTATCTCTGCTATCTCCAACAGGATAGAGTTCTGGACAGGTACGAACCATGGCATGACACCAAATTCCTTGAGACTGGAGGTACAATTTGATTTCGTCAGCCCAACGCTTGTAGTTGGTACCAGAGAGCTTCAGAATATCTTTGATCTGAGACGAAGACATGATAGTAGTTAGATCTGGTATAGATGTCAGTAAACCCATTTAATAAAGATAAAGGGAGCAAGTAGATCGCATCTCTGATCGTTCAGGGACGTAGATTCAGGGTGACATAGTCTCCCCCTACTCCAGAGGTCTGAAAGTCTATGTCCCTGAGCGAGATCGCATCTAGGGGTGTTCGGTGAGATTAAATCTTCACACAGAATGACTTTCTGTTCGATTATGTCCAGTGAGGTAAAACCATCACATAGATAAGCGAACCAGGTGTTTCACCTTCAAGTAGTCAGTAGCGAGAGTATATCATTACTCAACTGGCCACCCGGGGCTCATAACCTGTTGAACAGATACATAGGCAGAGGCCTACTTGAGTGACTCACCTATTAGGTTCACTATAACTGAGAACAGAGTAGTTCAGGGTTAAGAGATATATTTCTCACAGCTGTGAGAAGCTGGTTTATATACAGACATGTATGTCTAGATGGTAGTCTGTGGGGATATCTAACTACTCATATGTTATGTAATACTACACTACTGATTAGATTAGTCCGTTATCTCAACAGGATAGTGACCGCAGAAAATGGTGGTTCTGGTGGACAAAGTTGGTGCTCTGGGTTGAGTGCCAAAAATGGTCTGGTCAGTGCGGGCACAGTTCAAGGTTATCTGGTTGCGATCAAAGCTTGGCACTTGCTCAACAATAAACCTTGGTTGGGTTCCCCTTGCCTCCAATACATTGTTAAGGGTGTTGCCTCTCTCACCCCGCCCTCTTCCACTTCTCCTCCCCATCCACCAGTCTCTCGTCAGATGCTTATCATCCTCACTCGTAATTTGGATTTCTCCTCTGGCTTTGACTCCTGCTGTTTTGCCACAGCCTGTACTGCCTTCTGGGCCCAGCTCCACTTGAGTGAGATTCTGTCTCCCCAGAAAAAATTCTTCCTGTCTGGCAAGACAGTTTTCTGTTCCCATCTGACTCCTCCGTTCAACAACAATGGCTCCCACTTGTGCCATCTGCCCTTCACCAAAGTTGTTGCGATATGATGGCCATAGTACATGGGTCGCTCGACTAACGGCACTCTGAGTGATAGCTAACCCAACCACAAGAAGATAGAATGATAGTGTTGCCTTCGGATACTGATAGGCGTAGGGGACGAGAGAACAGACAAGGAACGGCTTAGTCAACTAACCAATGCACTATGGGGTGAATCACAGTTATTGATAGGACTGGTGGTACTCTACGATACATGGTGCCTTATATACGGTAAGCTACCACTATTAGTAATCCAGTCCAGGGCGTAGAGTATTCTCATAAGCATGATGTCATAGATAAAGAAAGGGTTCTTAACCAATAGCATAAAGAGCGGGAGTCTAGACCAGGAGGAACGAGGGGACAACGTGTAGGCCAGGAGGTAGGCTCGAGGCATGACGTCAGAGATAGGATAAAGGATTACCCGGGTCTAGGCTGTATCATGTGATGGGTGGGGCTAGACTGCTTAGTCAGCAAGTCACGTGATCTGCTAAAGGTAATCAATTAGTGCAAGGGCAAGTGTGACAAGTCTTGCGTTGCATAGAATGCGAAAAGTAAAGGAATGTTATGACAGATTCATAACAAAAGTGGCCAAGTCTCGGGGCGAACCTGTCATTATTTGCTGCCAATCTGATGCTTCTGATCCCATTGATGCACTTGCTATCCACCTTCTACTCAATGACCCTGCTCCCAATATTCCACTCTTCTCTTACAGCTCTTCCCAGGGTAGGCGTTTCCTCACCAGGCGCAAATTTCTTGCTTGTTGCAACTCTATCTGGACAACAGCAGGTCTTCAGACCTTCACTGGCCACTCTTTCAGAATCAGTGGCACCACAGAACTTCTTTTGTCACAAGTCCCTCCAGATATGGTCAAGACTTTGGGGTGCTGGTCTTCAGATGCCTTTCTTCACTACTGGCGCTCCTTGGACCTTCTGGCACCCCTTCACACAGAATTGCTTCCCCCCGTTCTTAGGTCTCTAGTTTGGGTGGTGCCTCACATCCTGTATTCACTGCCTGCGGCTTTGCCTTCCTTCCTGGGCTGGTGCACTTCTCCTGGGCACATCAGCATCCACATCTGCCCAATTGGAGCCTGGTGCTGCCATGAGTCACACCACATGAGTCACACCACACCCGATTGGCAACCCCCAACACATAGGAGACTCCTACACTCCTCTCAAAACGGCCAGACCCGGAAACAATATGATTTGATATGCAATTAGGATTGATTACAATGGAATATCATTTATAATACTATATTTCTATGGTTTCTAGACAGAATTCCACAGAACTGCACAGAACCCTACAGAACCCTACAGAACCCCACAGACTTCTTCTATTTTCCACAGACACCCACAAACACCCACAGATACCTAGAGTATTATGAATCTGTCATAACATTCCTTTACTTTCACATTCTACGCAACGCAAGACTTGTCACACTTGCACTTGCACTAATTGATTACCTTTAGCAGATCATGTGACTTGCTGACTAAGCAGTCTAGCCCCGCCCATTATGTGATACTGACGCAATGCGTAGTTGCGCTTCTCCTCAGACGAGTAAGACTGAGGGTTACCAGTTCGATGATGGTCGCTGGTATCAGAGGATTATGGCTAGGGAAGAGACTCACTAGCACTAGAGAGATTCGAAGTAAGACTTGAACAGTAGATCAAGAAAGAACTTGATTGACTGGGTTGAAGGAGAACGTCGTAGGGAGTTCTCCTTATATACATTATACAGTTTGTTTGTACGTATTTGGTTCTTTATTGTAAGAGTCCGTTTAAAGGTAGAAGATAAAGAGATAAGAGATAAGAGATAAGAAGATAAGAGATAAGTATGAGTCATATAGGATGACTAAAGATACGCAAGTATCGCATAGCTGAGTAAGCTTCTTATCTATGACATAATGTGAGAAGTGACTGTCTACTCGTGGCCAGATGACTAGGTCAAGAGATTACCATAAAAGGTAATTGGCCATTTCCATAAAAGGAAAGAGTTGCCTAATTAGGCAGTTGGCCGTGGCCAAATGCAAACCTATACAATGTTATAGAACGGTTTGCTGTAACCTAAAATTAGGGTTCCGGATTTGGGCATATGGAATAGAAATTCAGAAAGTGAATACCCAAATCCCGACAGATACAGCCTAGACCTGGGTATTCCTTTACCCTATCTATGACGTCATGCCTCGAGCCTACCTCCTGGCCTACACGTTGTCCCCTCGTTCCTCCTGGTCTAGACTCCCGCTCTTTATGCTATTGGTTAAGAACCCTTTCCTTATCTATGACATCATGCTTATGAGAATACTCTACGCCCTGGACTGGATTACTAATAGTGGTTGCCTACCGTATATAAAGCACCATGTAACTACCGTAGTTCCCCAGTCCTATCAATAACTGTGATTCACCCCATAGTGCATTGGTTAGTTGACTAAGCCGTTCCTTGTTCGTTCTCTCGTCCCCAAAGGCTATTGGTATCCAAAGCCTAAACTATCGTTCTATCTTCTTGTGGTTGGGTTAGCTATCACTCAAAGTTGTTGAACAGATACATAGGCAGAGGCCTACTCAAGTGACTCACCTGTGAGGTTCGCTGTAACTGAGAATGTAGTGGTTCAGGGTTAAGAGATATATTTCACACAGTCGTGGGTAGGTGGTTTATATACAGACATGTGTGTCTAGATGGTAGTCTGTGGAGATATCTAACTACTCATATGTTATGTAATACTACACTACTGATTAGATTAGTCCGTTATCTCAACAAGAGTGCCGTTAGTTGAGCGACCCATGTACTGTGGCCATCGTATCGCATCATAGAGCTACAGAACCACAGAACCTACAGAGAATAGGTATCTGAACAGAACTGTCCAGAGCTGTCCAGAACAAAGTGATTTGCTGATGTTGCATGTTGGGCTGTGCCACTGTTGGCATGGTAACACAACAACACAATAACACAATTACATGCTGCTGTGCTGCTGTGTTTCCGTGTCATTTCTGAATGTCGACTCTGAACATTGACGTGTTGACACATGATCACTCAAATTTGTGTGTATGTACAGTTGACATACTCATAATGGATACAGTAGTGATGCATAAAATTACTAATGCATAGACTTTGGGCCAGTCCCATCGTGGGGCCAGCCAAAATTATAAAAATTTGCATAAGGCATATTGCATTGACACTCGGAAGTGAATATGCATCATGACATAGCAATTCAGTAGGCTCAGACTTGGTGATGCATGTACTGGTGCTCCATTCCCTGATGAAATATGTAAGCTTTGTCATCATAAATTCATAAATTATGGCAATACCGGCTACTGGGTTTTTTGGCTGTCTTTGTACCAGTGTTACACCACATGGGACACTTGGAGTTGATGAAATGGGTACCGTATGTAAATACCTGATGAATACTATGAGCAACTTGAACTCATTCCTATCCCTCCATACCACCTGAATTGAAGCGAAAACCACAAGCAAAGCTTGCTGTTGCCAATGGTACCAAACACACCAAGCGTGCAAAGGAAGTTGCACACTTGCATGACACACCCCAGGTGCTAAATGGGTGGGGCCTCACATCAATGTCAATGTCCAAGGACATCTGCATGGTCTCCAACCACAGTGGTACAGTACGTCAGAACCTCACTCTTGCAGACTGGCTCACAGTCTATACCTATGTCAATGCCCATCCATCCGCCATACAATCCATGATTGTTGAGCACTTTCACACCCTTCAGAGTGGTGCTCTGATCTTCAATCAGTCCACATTGTCACACAAACTTCGTGAACAATCAGATATGCAAGCCCGTGCAAATGACAATCCAAATGCTTTGTCATCAAAGCAACCCCGGGTTGTCACACGGCCTGATGTCGAGTGTGCACTGATCATCTGGGTCAGGCACATAGAAAACAAGGGTGAAACAGTTTCAGGGCCCCTGTCCAATGCTATGGGAAAAAAGGAGAAGGTTTGAAGATCAGTTTCAGGTTCCAGAAGATGAACAGCTTCAGAGTGAAGACTGGGTTCAGTCATTTTGTTGAGCTTACAAGATTCGTGAAGTCTGTCATCACGGCGAGGCAGCTTCAGTTGACCAAGAGGCTGTTGTGGCAGAACAAATATGATGTCGTCAACTTCTTGCTGAGTTTGCACCACGGGACAGGTTTAATGTTGACAAAACAGCCTTCAACCCTTAGTGAGTGCCAGCCTGAGGGTTGATGATCGTGATGAAGCATTGCTGACTTTCTGATCACCTAGTTCACCTCCTGACCAGGGTCTTGCTACAAACCAAATGAGTGGCAAGAAGAAGGAGTGATTTCACATTTCCCTTGCTTTGGCTTGCAATGCAGATGGAAGTGAAAAGCTCAACCCTTTCTTTATTGGGAAGGCTGCAAAGCCCTGTTGTTTCAAGGATCAGGGCCTAGGACAGCATGGATTTTATTATAGAAACAACCAGAATGCCTGGATGACATCAGACTTGTTTGAAAGGTGCATGTATCAACAATTTCTCGCCAAAGACATCTTCTGACCTTATATGACTAGTTAGGTGGATCAAGCAGCTTGATTTGAAGATGTGGCATGCAAATTGCCACATTTTATTGCTCATGGACAATTTCTCCGGGCATACAATCTCATATCAGCCATCTCATATTAAAATGGAGTACTTTGAGCCCCATATTGTTGTGGATCCGTCAAGACCCAGGACCGACTGACAAGGATGATGCTAGGGACAACCCTAACCAACCGAAAGAATAGATAAACGAGTAGTGTAGGCTTTGGATACCAATAGCCTTTGGCGACAAGGGAAAGGAAACAAGGATCAGAAGGTTCTTAACTCATGTCCGGAATCTTTGGGATATCACGGTTTATGATAGAACTGGTGTGCTCTAGTGTACATGGAAGCCTTATATACGTACAGCTACCACTATTAGTAATCCAGTTCCAGGGTATAGGGTATCATGTAAAAAGTGATGTCATAGATAGCAAGAATAACTAACCAATAGCATAAAGGGCGATGACCTAGACTCGGAGGAATGAGGGGACAACGTGTAGGCCAGGAGGAGTACTCAAGGCATGACATCAGAGATAGGGTAAAGGGTTACCCAGGTCTAGATCATATCACGTGATGGGCGGGGCTAGACTGCTTAGTCAGCAAGTCACATGATCTGCTATGGCGTAAAGAATCGTGCAAGCGCAAGTGTGACAAGTCTTGTGTTGTGTAGAATGTGAAAAGTAAAGGAATGTTATGAACAATTCATAACACATATGACACTGTTTGTCCAGCCTTGGGATGTGGGAATAATTGGGTGCTTTAAGAAAATTTACCATCATCTTTTCAATGCTCATGCAATCAAGCTTGACAAAGCTGACAAGAGTGAACTTTACAAAATCAATCTCCTCAAAGCAATGTTGATGGCAAAGGAAGCCTGGGATAAAGTGACACCTGAAACAATAAGCAGGTGTTGGAATCACACACAGATCCAACCATAAGGCATTTTCATTGATTCATGCAATCCAACTCACTAATCATGGCAACAGTGAAAGATTTACAGACACAGGACTGGGTCTGTCAAATGATCTCTCATCTTCCTCCTAATCGACAACACCCCATCATGATCTGAGCACGTGGAAAATCATTCGCAAGTTTGCAACAACAGAACTTTCCCTGCTGAATGCAGAGATCTGACTCCAAGCCCATCTTGGAAACCGGTACATCAACTCTGACTGGCAACCAGCTCTCAAGGCTGTTATGGATGCCAAGGGATCAGAGGAGGATGCACTAAATGCTATTGACTGTCTTGAATGTGATGCAAAGGCTCAGGCAGGACTCAAGATCTGAATCACACTACATCCCCAGATTCCACAGTTATAGGAGGAGGAAGCGTGCCTAATGGAAATGGTTAACACTCTCAAATCATGCAATCAGATTTTTGATCCACCCACCCTTGAAGATCTCGTGGACCCTCCTGAGGAAAAGGAGATTAGGCAGGGCCCGATGACGGAGTTGAACTGGAGCGATGAAGTGATTGTGGCTGAAATGCTGCACAAGATGGTGGTTGCAAAGGGCAAGGTGATTGAAGTTGAGAGTGATGATGACGACAATGATACTCCCAAGCTATCAATATCGCGTGTGGAAGCAATGTCAATGTGTCTGATGTTCGAGTGCACTGTTAAGGAGCATGGTGACATTGAAGATATGCTTGAGCTGCCTCATATTCTTTATCATTTTCATGCAAAGCTTTGGCGCCAGGAGTTCTTTGAAGCTAAACAGACTACATTAGATAGGTACATGAAGTAGAGAGTGCTCACCTATGACAAGCTGTTGTTTTTGTTGCTCAGGTTGTCTTCGGGTGAGTGTACCGTGGGAAAATATGCACTTGCATATTCCTCATAATGCCTAAGGCGTCGCTGGTCCCAATGGTATGTGTTATGAGTGTGTCAACTGTAGTATGTGTCATGTCTTATTGGCTCTGCTTGATTGGATATATAGTCCTTGTTATGAACATGTTTGCTACATAGTACTCTGTAGTACATATTGTATGAAATTGGCTATATAGTGTTCTGTAGGCTACATAGAATGCCTTGTGCTACCAGCCATAATTTTTTTTTCCAGATGTGCTGTTACGATTTTCAAAGACTTTAACCTAACTTAACCCCTGACCCTAACTTATGGTTCTCTTTATAGATACTGGTCTAGACTTCCTTTGGCCAGATCGTTCTAGACCCAGTTACTTCGGCTTCTACTTTAACCG
>JBBPNX010000335.1:0-22901 GCA_038091155.1 Harrya chromipes | reverse complement strand
TCAAGGAAACAGCTTTGTGCCAGTCAGATCGGAGAAAAGCCAAGCCAATGGTGTGTGTGGGAACTGCAGCTGTTCCGAACCGCTGCATGCCTGTCAAAGGTAAGGTTTCGCATTCAGATATCATGTCACTGGACTGTACCATAATAATTGATGAATCCTTTTTGTTTCATGCTGTTCATGACTAGGTCAAGAGTATCCGTTGAATCAACTTGCACATTTCTATCCATCGAATTACATATCAGGAATTCATGCCGCATTGAAATGAAAACGACGCTGACCTCAATGTGATCACGAACTCATTCCCTTTGAGCATACCAAGCTCTAAACCCGCTTTGCGATAGTTCAAATCGGTGATGCGAACGCCACGCTCTCCCCTCTGAGTAACCGCTTCTTGGATTGAGCGTCGACCGATTTGATTGGCAGCTTTCCACACGTTTTCGACAGTCTTATTGCCGCGTCGTAATGATACGCGTTGGACAGTGACGCCTCTTTTGTCTTTCGTACCGGCAATACCAAGGTCCTTAATGTTGACATGCAACGTACGGGACAAGTATGCTAGTGCATCTTGTGTATCGCGGTTCGTCTTTTGCAACGTGAAGTGAATGTAAGGGGGATATTCCCCGCGAGGCGCCCGTTCTCCTCGAGCTGAAGAAACGCGTCAGGACAGAGGAGCACCTGAAAGTTTTGAGACATACACCGCGTACCTCCACGTCCACCGCCTCTTCTTGACCACTTGATACCGATGCGGGAGCCTTCCTCGCCTGCTGGGGTAGCCATATCCGTCTCACTTTCGAGCTTTCCCTTGAATAACCTTCGCACCACCTGGTGAAGAGCTGTCCGTGTAGCTTTTGAGCTGATAGGCTACGCTTTGCGTGAGATATGACAAAACGATCCTGCTGGATAACGCACTTCGCTAAGGATCCTCCGGTGGTCCTCCCGCTCGTTGCCCTGAGAGCGACCACCACGGCCCCATTGTCTCCCCTTTCCACGAGCCCTTGAATTATCTGCTCGCACAGTCTCGGAAGAGTTGAGTTCTTCCTCTCTGTGAGGATGCCCGTCTTGTCCGGAGACCGTAACATCTTCCGACTTTTTCTGGCCTTTGTTGACCCAGCCGTTGTCGCTGGCTCGCGGAGGCTCAGGACCTTCGAGGTACATTTTTTTGAGTCCAGTGATCGACGATCCAGAGAGGAAGGGCGATAGTGATGCTTCGAACGTATCGTCCCAGGTGGCCTCATCATTGGCCTCATTCTCTTGTGCTTCGCCGACATTTGGCAAGACAGTGTTATCTATCGGACGTGCCGGTGTCTTTGATGACCCTCCCTGCTCGTTGGTATCGCCATCTTGAACGTCAATGGCTTCCCACGTGGATACGTCGGTACTAATCTCTTCAGTAAGGACCGACGATGCAGTCTTGTCCTTCTTGGAGGGTTCCGGCAAGCCGAGTGACTTGATGTGCACTACCTGATGATCCAAATCAACTTCGCTGACCAAAAAGTCCGTAAAACTACGAGTAGCCATGAGCGTCGCTACCACACCGACACGGGAAGACTCGCGCACCGTTGCTTGATGATGCCGCAGATAGGCGGAAGATCACGACTAATGTATTCAGAGATGCCAACATCGCATTCCAGGAGTTGACGAAGCCCGCCGGGCGTGGTCTGTGGAGAGCGGAGACCGAGAAGAACGTGACTGGGTGGAAGGATGGACTCCTGTGAGTCGCTCGCTTCTGGCGCTGCTTGTGCGCTTTCGCTGACGATGTGGGTATCGTCGAGCTCTGAATGTGCAGTTTTGGTGCGCTTTGGAGACCTGGGTTTGCTGTCGTCGCCCTCGCGTTCACGGATGGAAGCCGACATGGGGATGGCAATGAGAGGTCGCGTATTGAACGGAATTGGCAAGTGTCTCTTTGATCACTGAGCGTCATGTCGTCGCCTCATCTACGCAGCTATGAAGATCGCGCTCAAAATCACAACAACCACGCTGCGCGAGCCCTCCTCCAGCTCATGGTCAAGAAAAAGACCAACCTCTCCGTCAGTGTTGATGTCACTCGGAAAAAAGACTTCCTTGCCATCATCGATGCCGTGGGTCCTTACATCTGTCTCATAAAGGCATATTACACTTTCTTCCATCACTAAGATTCTGCTTACGAGCCTGATGATAAGACACACATCGACATCCTCGAGGACTACGACCCATCCGTGATCGTGGAGTTGCAAGCGCTCAGCCGGAAGTATGAGTTCTTGATTTTCGAGGATCGCAAGTTCGCCGACATAGGTGAGGCTCTTCACAATCCCTGATCTTTCCTCATACCCAAGATTTACTCAAGGTAACACTGTCGCACTTCAATACTCCAGCGGGATCTACAAGATCGCAAGCTGGGCACACATAACAAACGCACACGCAGTACCAGGTCCCTCCATCATTACCGGCCTTGCATCAGTCGGTCTGCCCCTCGAGAGAGGACTGATTTTACTCGCCGAGATGAGTTCAAAGGGCTCCCTTGCGACTGGTACGTATACGGAAGATGCGGTTCGGATGGCGCGGGCTCGACGTGACTTCGTCATCGGATTTATCGCCCAAAATCGAATGGAAGGCATCGGAACACGCGAGACCGACAGTCTTGGCGATGAGGACTTCTTGATCCTTTCCCCTGGTGTCGGATTGGATTCCAAGGGTGATGCCATGGGACAACAGTATCGGACACCAGCTGAGGTGGTGACGGAATGTGGGTGTGATGTGATCATTGTAGGCAGAGGAATTTTTGGCACTGGTCGTGATATCGACGTGGAGAATGTTCAAAGGCAAGCGCAGAGATACCAAGCTGCAGGGTGGGAGGCCTATGAAAGGCGCCTGTCAAGATAATTATTGATAAATCAAAAGTCAATTCGTTTGCTGGCATTAGGAATGGCGATCGAGGTGCACACGACGTGATTCCGACCGGCCACGAAGTCATTACCCGACAGCCCCCTCTTGCTCTAACCTGTCTCGCTCTGCTGCTTCTGCTGCTTCCTTTTCTTCTGCCTCAACCACTTCGATGTCCAGCGGGAATGTTAGAATCGCGGCGACACCCGTTAATTGATTTAGTTCTAGAAAAGGGTTAGATATTATATATCCCATTCGCACCAACCCTGTACGTACGTTGACCAGATTCGTGCATACTAGAGAAGATTACCACTTCCGCCCCTTTCTGCTGTACACTTTCGACTAGCGACACGTATCGCTTCCTGGTCTTTGGATCGCTCGCGCTGCATAGACCTCGTTATTCGACCATCTTGTCAGACGGTAAAACAACTCGTACCGGAAAAGTTCATCTGAAATCAGGAGCGTACCAACTGCCCCTCGATCTGCAGCCAAACAAACATGATCTGACCCGTACCATGCACGCATTTCTTCTGATCCCAGCATCTTGAAAAATCTATAGCGTGTGAGGAACGTCATCCAACTGCAACGGAAGAAGTTCACCTGTCCAGGACGATACCCTCACGGGCAAACTTTGTCTCCTTCAATTGTGCGACAATCTGCGACCCAGAGCAGTGAGCCAATAGCTCATGATCAAGACTGAGGTATATACCTCAGGGCTCTTCAAAACCTCCACCAAACTGTGGACGTGCGCACTGCTGATGTGAACTTTGATGGCTTTCTCTCGCAACGATTTTGCCAACAGCTTATCATTTCGCCTCCCGGCTTCGTTTAGCATCGTGGAATAGACCGCATCTCTGACCCAGCCAGGACTTGCGAACACGATGGCACGTAAACTCGGATTGGCAAAGGGAATATGCCGAACGAACGCATCGTAGACCATGACGTAGAACTTGTTCATCGCTTTCTCATGTTGCGACGTTCCCGGTGCAGACGCCTTGCGTGGTATGGGTACAGAGAGGCGGTGTGTGATGACGGTGAGGTGCTGGGACAGTAAGCAAAACGCCGCGGTCCCTTCGCCGCAGACAACCGCGCCAACCTCTGCTCCGCGGCCAGGCATACAGGACTCTCCGACGCGTGCGAGAGCGATGCTATCCCATCCTTCGATCTTTTCGATTCGGACGTTGCGATTCGGCTCGATGTCAAGGGTGTGGAAAGCTCGCATCCGGACGTGTTCGTTTTCGGATGTCACTCGGCCTGATATATGGAGTGCAGCGGTGGTCGAAGGTGCACTGGAGGGCGAGCCTCCAGAAGCCACTTGATCGGTCGTAGATGATTGGGCACCAGAGGAAGAGTATTCCACTCTGGAGACTTGAAGTGTGAGGTTGAGTCTGACGCGATGGGACTCAGTAGAACCAGTTGCCGATACGCTCTGCACCCGTCTATATGCATCATTCGTATCTCATAACAAGACTTTGAGCGTGACTTCGTACCGAATAGCAGGGGCTCTGACTAAATCTTCTTCTTGTACGAGATTGTACAGATGCCACATATCTTCGTCATCTTCGGGACGAAGGGTGACATGACCCTGTCGCGATGAGTCATGCAGTTAGATACAGAATCGCGAACTCACTGTGCCAGTTTTGTCGACATCCTTTCCGATGAGCTTCATGATGATGGAAAGAGCAAAACACTGAACACCGAACAAGAATGGAGATGGTTCTTCAACCCAGCAACTCGCTCGATTAGGAAGCCACCATATGACAGGTTGGTAATAAATGTGCTACCAAATCAGAGTCCAACTCAGTCATCCAGATCAAAGTCTTCTTCATCCTCGTTACTCCTTCTGAGTTTATTCGTGGTTGACCGGGACCCATGACCAGGACTAACAGTGTATGTGAGATTGAACGGCTCCTCAGCTCTTTGCAAAACGCCTAATGTCAAGCCATATCAATAAAACGAATACGAGATCGACGGCCAGAAAAACGGACTCACCACATTGTGAAAGCCTGAGCTCGAGGGCAGCAGTTTCGAACACATCGTTGTTCCCAAGCTCTTCGAATCCAATCAGACTGGCAACAAATGTGAGAACGCGGCGAACACCCCAATAAACCGGACCTTACCGATCCTTGGAGACACCATTCACAAAGCACAACACGCACGGAAGGACTTTGACGGACAACCGCTCGACCAACCATGGGACGTTTTCCACGAACACGCGAATGAAGCGCGTGGCGAAGAATTTTGGCGCTAGTTTCTACTAGGAGGTTGTACCACGAAGGAAACAAAGGAGGATCTCAATGAAGTACTACTTACGGCGAGGTGCTTGTCCATGATTTCACACCTTCGAAAGTTGCTATGGTAGAAATGGATTATGCAGCGAGGTTCATTGCTGGAGGCCCGTCAGGTCGTCGAGAAGAGGACTGATTTTCTGTTTCAAAGACACCACTTACGCACTTATCCGAACAACTTCTTTCTCGTTAGTGATCTCAGTATAAGATCCGTGTGCATTCTGGTTCATTTCTTTCAGCTTATTGGCCCTGATAGATATCGTGTTGGGTTTGGGGTAGGATCTCGAGGACTGAATGTGGTACTCACTGTAGCCTCAATTGTTCAAGTCCATGCTCTCGAAGTGCAGCTGAATCATCGTTCTCGATCTCTGCCTCCAGCTCTGCGAAAATGGCCTCGTCGTCGTCGTCGTCTTCCTCTCCCCGCGAACGATTCGATTCGACGACACGTGATGCCAGGGAATTGATTTTCGCGTCCATCGTCGCCGAGAAGCTTCCAGTAGACTGACTTACGCCGATCAAATGCGCGCGGGGGTCCCCATTTACGAATACCTTTTTTGGAAGTTGCAAGCCGTAGTTTCTACACAATGCAGATACGAAACTACCGATACTATCATACGAAATGGATTATTTACTCATGACCCGGATTCTGATACCTTCTAATCGCTCTCCCCCTGACCTCTGCATGCTCGACAATAGGCCTCGGATATCCTAACTTATCAGCGACTCCAGCTGGGGGTTTGTGAAGTTCTATTTCGAGGTGAGTTGACGCGTTCTCCGAGACACGGCAACACCCTACCTGGCCCTCGTAAATTCTTCAGTTCAGGGACATACATCCGTATATAATCGCCTGTCGGATCTGCCTTTGAGCTCTGCGTGTATGGGTTGAAGATGCGAAAGTAGGGTGCCGGGTCAGCACCAGTGGATGCACTCCATTGCCATCCCCCATTGTTGCTGGCCAGGTCACCGTCTACAAGTTGCTGCATGAAGTACTTTGCACGAAGTTAGCAAATTATACGCCATAGAATAAACAAGTGGAACGGGCATACCTGTTCCCCCAATCGCCAATCCAGCATAAGATCTTTGGTTAAGAACATCGCTGCAATCATGCGCATCCTGTTGTGCATCCAGCCTGAAAGACACATTAGACACGTGGAAGAATATGAACCTCATCGCGTGAATTACCCATCTCGTTCATTTGTCGCATAGCAGCATCAACGATAGGGACTCCAGTCTTTCCTAGCTTCCATGCAGCAAGGTGTTGTTCATTGGCTTCCCACTTCACGTCTGCCAACCTCTCCTGGAATGGTCGCCCCATCGATACTCGAGGATAGTTCGCTAGCACATTCGTATAGAAATCCCGCCATGCTGGATAATAAATCAGACTTTTTCGATATCGTGAATTCGCACGTACCAAGCTCCTGGACCCAGCGACCGATGCCTGTAGTCCGACCAGCATCCACCTTTTTCAGTCCAGCCAGAGTCATCGTTGCACGGACGCATTCCCGTGGTGATATGACGCCCGCCGAAAGGTAAGGACTGAGTCTGGAAGTCGTATCTTGATCACCTCTGTCTCTCTTTTCCGCATACACGAAGATACGACTTCGTTTATCGGACGTTTCAGCACCGCCTGCCAACGGATTTGCTGTACCCAACTGTGACGCTCTCCCTGTCGTGTTTAGAAAACGCGAAAGTATCTTATAATATCACCAGTGGGGGTCAGCGTTGATGGGAGACACGAACTGAACGGACCTCTTGAGCAGCGGCTGATCCTGCCGGCCAGACCTTGACCATTATTTCCCTGTCCGCAGAGTCTAGCTCAAAACCTTCAAGGGAGTGCGGCACCGGTGTTTCGAACAGCGGACCAAGAATCGGATCTTGGCGGACAGTACTCGAATTGGCCTGGGGCATAGGAGACTCTTCGAGGTAGGTACCAATCTTCTCGTTGAGCTTCGAAATCCAAATCTTTTGGTACGGAGAGTAAACCTGCAGCGCGTGAGGTAAAGATAGTAGCATCGCGTGACAGATGCATGCATACGGAGTGAGTCTTTCCGTCCTTTGTTTTGATGACGCCAGGTTCGATAATGCACTTATCATGGAAGTAGTGTGGTCGAATGCCCTTCTCCTTTGATAAACCGAGAACTTTCAAGTCGCGCCTGAGCTCGTCTACCTCATATTCAATGTTTGCAAACATATTGGTGCACTGGAAAGATTCGAGAAGCGAAACAATTTTTGAAGGAATCGCCTGTCGAGGAGTGTGTGATACCGTGTGTAGGGGGATATCGAGTTCCGCAAGTGACTCCTAGAACCTGTTGTCGGGTTTACCACGACAAGAATTGTGAACTGGACTATTACCTTGATCTTGGACAAGTTGCGGAGCACAAAGTCGATTCTCCGCTTACTCCTATCATGTGCGATGTAGTCCTGGGGACTAAACAAGAAGAATACTATGAGCGGTATCTTGTCCCGGGTGGCTTGCTGAGACGCTGCTGCGAGCGCTCTGTTGTCCACAACTGCCCACAATAAGATAGCGCCGGCTTAGCATGAGCAGGAACGACTTACTCCGCAAGTCGCCCATTCGCATCCAATAGACTATCGATCTCCCAGGTTGTGGGTCCCGGATCACATCGCGCATTTCTGTGAGCAACCTCAGAAAAGGGGGGTTGGCCTGGACTGCAGCTGCGGCCTCCAGAGTGGCGATCCTTCTGGGAGAGAATGACGTTGCCCTTCCTCGCTTCGACACGCTAGCTGGACTGGGGCTGCGAGGTCTCTTTGACATCATGATGGTGGAAAGTATGAAAGTGGAGCATTTCGCGTTGGACTGAGACTGAGTAGGGGGCTCTCGATCGTGAGTGCCGATCGGGTTAAACACGTGAGATGATGTCACACGTTACCCTGGCGCGGTCTCGCAGAACGGAATGGCTGGGAACATGTGCATGAGCCTGAGTACGACGAGGAAGTTGTGGATGGTCGATTGTCGTCGTCGTTCGAAAAAATCTGGAATGATTCCCAGCACAGTCACTATTAAGAGTGTCACCAAAGGACATGGAGCTTAAACAAGTTGCTAGCAGCATCTTGAGTTGATTTGAGCGGAACCCGTTCAAGGTGTGAGTGGACAGTGATATATTTCGGTAGATTTCACAGCCACTACCATTTACGGCATAAACTCAAAGTGGAAGAGGCGCGTTAGTCTTGCCACCGACCACACTGCGGCGTCGTCCTGCTCCTTCCCGTGCAGGTCCGCCCTTGCATCCTCCCCCACCATTCAGTCATGGACTTGCCCACTACAAGAGAGATAGAGCTCGAGACTGCTCTTAGAAAACGAGATACACAGGTTGCGGAACTCACGGTGAGACCACTGCCCACTCGAGACGCCCATGCCGACCTGGGTCTCCTGTTAACCCCCTTCCTAACTCACTCAGTCCGAGATTTCACGACTTCGCCAGTTTCTCGCCGTACAATCCCAACCATCCACCTCGGATCCTATTACGTTACCCCCTTCACTGGTGTCGGTGCTATTGCCCCACGTCAACAAAGCAGCATCCAACGGCACACTCACTGGTTCCTCGTCATCAAGCACGGTCAGTGCTGCATTGACACAACGCGTACGTTTACTCCAGGAGGAAAACGACGAATTGTACGACCTGCTTAAACACGGTGAAACTGGGAAATTGAAGGAGGAGGTACGGGGACTTCGTCGTGTGGTAGATAGACTGGAGAGCGCTCTTCGAGGTGATAATTCTTCCCATTCAACCCTCTTTGGTCTAATCACACACTATGCTTAGAGTCTCATCAGGTCATCACATCCCTCTCGTAAGTTTATCCTGTGACCCAATATTCGCAGACATTTATCCAACCGGGTCCTAGGACTGAATTGGACAAGTCATATCAAAGTTTCCAATCTTCTCTACGGCAGAAGCAGATTAATTCCCAAATACACCATCCCCCTTCTCGTGACTCATACCACCCTCCGCCGCCGCATCCGCCGGCTACCAATGGATTGTCCAAGCCCCCTCCGACAGGTCCTAGAGCACACAAGAAACCACGTCTATCTGACGCCAAGGTATCGCCAGCACATTCGAACGTGTCGCTTCCGCCCTCGAAACACGCCTCTGTCAAGCATGAACCCTCTCATTCGCCTCGGATCTCGTCATCCGAGATTCGACCGAAAGGTAATGCAAAGATGGAAGTTGATGAAGATTCACGTACTCGGCCGCGCTCTCCCCATGAGAGGGATCGTCCACGTCAGCGCGAGAAGGAGCGTGGTCGCGACCGAGAACGTGATCGAGAAAGGGATCGAGAGCGCGACCGAGACCGGTTCTCGCGGCGAAACGGCACAGGGAGCGGTGGAGTGGGCCGCAAAAACCGTGGGTTCAATCACCCATACGCGGGTGGAGATCGGACGTTGGCAGAAAGAATGGGACTATGAACTGCTTTTTTTTGTTTTTCTCAGCTCTGCATCTTGGACGGGTCGCCGGCCTGACATAGTGTATTTGGTATGGGAAACAATTTTTTTCTTGGACTGATTTGCTTGTATCGCTAGCTGACAAGCACTTTTCCAGTCTGTATTCGTAAACTACCGCCCCATTCGTTTTGGGCTATACAATATACGATACATATTTATGGAGACTTGGCTGGCGCTTGATCGGCGTACGTGCCGTACTAGTGACTGAGAAGCATGTTCAGGCAGGCACTGCAGTAACGCTCAGCGGTCGGTCCGCGGAAGAACTGATGAGTCAAAGACTATACAATGAGGTGAATCCCATGAACACGATTGCCGTGATACTGATGCGCCACGGATTCTCGTCTTTTACAGAGAAGGTATTGCAACTAGAAGCAGCAATTAAGACCAGAATGATTGTCAAGACCGAATGGGGTGCAGCCTGTCATGTGCGAATAACCAGTACATAATTTTGATTTCAAGAACGAATGGGCTTTTGAAGATACGGTAGATGGAAGCGAGTAACGCGCAAAGTATGTGTGTATAGCAGGATTAAGTGGGATGACTGAGATTAATGTGAGGTATACGTGGATTGGACAAAGGAATGCGGGTGATTTGGTTGTACAAGAGATGGTTGCAGGAAGGAAGGGCTATTGAGAGCAGGTGATTAGAAATCGGAAATGAACGAACGACGACCCTGGAGTACAGTAGTCAAACACGGTACTCGGGAGAGAGATGATACAATCGCCAGTGGCAGTGGAATACGTGTTCGGATCAGACCCGGCATTGTCCCCTCGAATTATGCACGGCCAAGAACTGGGTGCAGGTAAGCGTGCTACGCGCCTGTGACTCGCAGAAAGGGGCGTCCTTTGGACGATCAAAGTAGAGATCAAAAGCGGGAGTGCGGTTTGGGATGGACGGCCTAGCAAAGGAATGATTTGTAGTGAGTCGGACAAAGGCCGGGATAGGAGGGACAGGGGGAGGAGGAGAGCGGATAGCGGGGCTCGGTGGTGGGGAGCGGCAACGACAGGAGGGTTGAGAGAGCGTGCGCTTTAATGTGCGGGACCTGGTAGCGCGGTGAAGGGCGTCAAGAGAGCGGGTATGATCGAGGGGAGGAATGGGCGAGGAAAGGAGTGGGGTTGGTAGGAGTAGCGGGGATGGCAACGGGGGAGGAGAGGGCGAGGGAGAGAGGGACATATCGATAATGATGATGCATCGAGGTCAAGTCGCGTTTACTTAAATGACTGGACCGGGGTGGCGCGGGCCGGAGTTAACGATCATGACTCGGATGTGAGTCGAGATTGCAATGTCATCCTCCTCCTCTTCCGGTGGCTGGCCATCTCCCCATCTCCCACTACAAATTCGTATCCCTCCCTAATATCATCATCTATCCCTTTCTACCATGTTCTTCGTCCTCGTCGCCTGCCTTGTCTTTCCCCTCCTTTCTTTTGCCCTTCCTTCCGCTCACCCACACTCCTTGCACCGCAGAATTTCCTATCGTCCACGCCTCATGACATATTACGCAGATTGGGCTCCCCCACAGTCCATCGACTATTCCCTATTCGACACCGTCATCTTTGCTTTCGCTCTCCCGGACCAGAACTACGCCCTAGGTTGGGACACTGAACAGGCTCCCTCTTTGCTCTCAGATCTCATCTCTGCCGCGCGCCCACACGGAACCAAGGTCTCCCTCAGCATCGGTGGCTGGACAGGAAGCAGGCCAGTATCTCCCTTTTTTCCCAATCTCACTCCCTCACTCCTACCAGGTGGTTTTCAGAGGCAGTCGCAACCGCACAGCACAGGGACACCTTTGTCAACAACATCCTTGACGTCTATAAGCGCTTCGCTCTTGACGGTATCGACATCGATTGGGAGTACCCAGGCCAAATCGGCCAACAGGGAAATTCCGAAAGCTCAGCCGATTCCACTAATATGCTCGAGTTCTTCAAGGTCCTCCGACAAAAGCTTCCCTCTAATGCTATGATATCCGCTGCCGTACAAGATACCCCCTTTATCGGTCAAGACGGCAAGCCAATGAAGGACGTATCTGCTTTCGCCCCACTCCTCGACTGGATCACCCTCATGAACTATGACATTTATGAAAGTATGTTCTTTACTTCCGTTCAATTCACTCACACCCCCTCCCCCTCCCTTCTAGCACGCCAACCTCCCGGTCCGAATGCCCCCCTCTCCGATGCTTGCGCTGACTCCTCCCAGCCCAACAACAATGCCGCAGCCGCCTTCAATTCCTGGACATCCGCCGGTTTCCCTGCTGACCACATCCTCCTCGGCGTCCCTGCATATGGTTACGTTGTTCAGTCACGAGATAGAAGGCTCTCCGCACGCTCCCCTTCTCGCGCGTATTCCGAAGACGGCAGCGGCCAAATCCAATTTCGATCACTCTTGACTCAGGGCATTCTCAGACAGGATTCGAACGGACAGTTCACTGGCTCATCGGGTTTCACGCGCCAATGGGACAACTGCTCCTCCACCCCCTTCCTTTATTCGGACGACGCCGGACAAGTCGTTCCATACGATGATCCCGACTCCCTCGCTGTCAAGGCGTCTTGGGTTCGACGCATGAACATGGGTGGTGTTAACATGTTCGATGCTCACGGCGATACTTCCCAATCCCATCTCGCCCACGCCTTGTTCTCGAACCTGTTCCCGGGTATTATACAACCGACGAGTCTTTCAAGCACTCCACCATTGTCCTCAAGCGCCGCAACTCTGCCCTCGAGCGGGGCGCCTTTGCTCCCAAGCGCGACATTCTCGCCCGTATCCATAGCCTCGTCGTCAAGCGCCGGTCCCGCCTCGTCTCAACCCAGCCCTATACCCTTGACAGTGACTCTTCCTGGTAACATCGTGCTGTCTCCCCAGTAAGATTTTGTGGACTTTCCAGAATGTATCCTCCCATTGTTTTTCTGAATCATCGCCCTCGTGTATCAGCATCTGCCCCGGAACAAACCAAATTAGCAGACCGCGATTCCTTGCTATGTCGTTGACGTGCTAGTAACTTATATAAATGAATGTGTGATGCTGCTGCCGATCTCACGAGAAATGCATGTCATAGCCATGTTCGAATCAACCGTGCCTTGAAGTTTATTGAGTAAAAATGACGGACAAAAGCAAAAGGCAGCAGCAAGTTGTTTTCGGTATAGCAAGAAACATATTTGTTAATAGTGCCGGAGTACGTACTGGCGTGCGTAATATACCCTCGGACCAACACTCTTCAAAGTACCGATTTCTAACTAAAAGGATCACATGTCAGCGCTGTCAGCGCTTCAGCATCGGCGAGGACGGCATTCGCGACCCCATCGGGCGAAACAGGACCGATGCTGACGGTGTGGCGATCAAGTTCATATCTACTAGAAAACGAGGCAATCGATTAACCCGGTTATGGTAGTGACTCTGAGTCGTTCACTGAGCCAGGGGAACAGCGCTAATAACTTGAATGACAACCGACAGTACTCTATTTGATAGGAACGCGCCTCTGAGACGCCCTACCCAGTCACGGTGTTCTAGACACGGGTGGATATTGTGCAAACGACGAAAATGAGTGAACAAAAGGATTTTGCGACCCTGGTGAACTGGGGATCCGAGTCTAGAGCCCGCGATGGATAACCCGGCGCTAACAGTAGACTAGAACATTCGGAGGAGAAATGAATGTATCGTCAGCGAGTCATGACGAGTCACGGCAGGCGATCATGCGAGGGGCTCGGAGCGGAGGACTTGCAAGGTTCCCGTCGATGCAACGGCGGCGTCTACTTATGATCGATACGTCAGGGCTCGCAAAGGACGGACCTCCGAGTCATAGCGAATCAGAAGGTGCATATCCCCGTTCGACTTTGCACCATGGAGCCGAGTTATCAAGAAAGGCTGATTTCTTGACAAAACCCTATCGAACCCGCAGATTATCACGCACTACTCGGCTATCATGGCATCAAATCATCGTAAATCAAAATTTCTTCAAGTTCTGATGCAGAAATAGCCTGGGAAAATAAACAAGGCCAAGCAAACCGTAACTGCACACTGTTGTCTCGAATTTCTCTGTTCCGTCCTTCCTAGAAAGACATCGAGAGGTGAGTGTCTTTCCCCCTGTAAATTGTCCTTCCTCTTTTCGGTGGTGATGACTCTTTTATTCACACTATATGAAAGCGCTTGTCTTAGACTTGTGCTTTGTGAGTTTTTTCTACAACGGTAGCTGAGCCGTACTTTCTGCGATTGAAATACGTGCGACGGATACGCTAACGGTCATCAGAACAGGTACAGGTTTCAATGGCACGGCTTGCATAAGATGGTTATCGTTTTATGGTGGGCAATTTATTTGGGGGGAGTGACCGTGTATGCTCGGGAGCAAATTATCTTCATTCAGGGCATATCAACATGCCAACCGTCGGACATTATTACTGTGCCTCATCACTCTCCAAACTAAAAGCATCCTTGGGAATTTGACCTTGTACTGGCGTCAGAGCGCCTTTTAAGATGTAAAGATATGATGCAGAATTGACAGGCGGTGGCGAAGATTGATATCCGACAAGCAAGTTGCAGCGCGGACATGAGAACCTGTACTGCCTTTCGTGCCCTCCTGACCTGTGAGAGCCAAGTGATCCCTGAAATCATGACAATTCACGTCATGAGGTGGAATTCGTACCTTTCAACGAGCACAGGTTCATTGACAGGGTTGGCATTCAGTTTGAACACCACCGCTTTCATGGTGCCATTACCTTGGGAACGTACGATTGTGGCCCCATCTGTTTGACGCTTTGGGAGTTCTGCAAGACTTTTTTCAATGACAAGCTGGAAGAAATGGCATACTAAGCGGGGAAAAATAAGGCGGACACTGACAACCTACGATAAATTCCCCGCAGATGCAATCTGTGGTGTCAGTGCGGTTGAGCGGATGGCCTGAGACCGTGAAAGGGACCGATGTGACTCACAGTACACCCTGAGAGCTGTTGCTGCCGACGCCGTGGGCTGGGCTGTGGTAAAACCGATCCAGACCGCCCTGCCCAATAAAAGGAAGAAAACTTACCATCAGTGGACGAGGATACGGCTGAGCAGGAAACAACCTTGGGCATGTTGGATCTGATGTCAGTCGGTAACAAAGGTGATGACGATTATGATTGGCTGTCAATATAACTCACGTGATTCATCTCGCCAACCGGTCAATTGTCTGGCCATTTCATTATCCTCACTCATCTTCGTCTCCTTCCCATCTCCCCCTCCATGGCAGAGAAGGATGCGACGGCGAGACTTCGGAGAGCGGTCAAAGGTATGTTTTCTCTGTACTCATCGCCATGACTCCTCACTCTTCTACAGAGAACAATCTCTTTCTTGTCAAGAGACTCATACAAAGAACGGATATGCGAAATCCAGACCCTGGCGCGAAGCGGTACACCTCGCTGGCGTGGGCCGCTGCGCTTGGCCATGAAGAAACATTTGAGTTTCTGCTGACCGCTGGCCACGACGATGAAGAACTCAGTAGAGTGTGTATCCTACTCACCGTTCGCGTTTCGCTCCCGGCTTATACCCTGACGAGCAGGATGCGGAGAACAATACGATCCTCATGCTCCTCGCCGATTTCAAACCACCTCCACCAAATCCGTACGCTCCCGGTCCGTCTCAAGTCGACCAGATCGGTGCCGCACTACGAATGGCCCGACTGTACTACGACCGTTATACATGGATCCTTGATTGGTCAAATTCCCAGGGAAGAACTGCGCTCCACTTGGCAGCTCTGAAAGGAAATGAGGAACTTGTCCGCGTGCGTGGACTTTTGAACTTTTCAGTGCTCGCGTGTCACTTTCTTATTTTACATTCTCGCCTGTTATTAGATGCTGTGTGATTTGGGCGCTGATTTTGATTTGGCTGATAACAAAGGCAACACTCCTCTTCATTAGTGAGTTTTTAGTTTTAGTTTTTTGAGCAGGACCGAGCCAATGGTTACATCATTAGTGCGAGCTCTTGGGGCCAGGTACCGGTATGCAGTAAAGATGTGTGTTCCACTTATCACTTACCATTCAATTCAGATCGTTCAACTGTTGATTGAGCGAGGGTGTCAATTTGCTGCGCGTAACAATGATGGGTTCACTGCCTCGGATTACGCTTACTCGTGAGTAATCATCTTCTCCCGACCAAAGCGCTCCAACGGTCATCAACAGATTTAGTACAAGAGATACGTTGCAGGATTCTGCGCGTCTGCAATACGAGAATAACAAGAAATCTCGACGCCTGGTATTTGCTCAAGCCGCTGCTCGAGGGAGCGAATGGGGAGGTGGTTTGGTGATAGATCGGGCCGCCCATTTGCCCGTCCGGCCGAAAGACTTTGAGAGTGTTACTGCGCGTATGCGAAGCGGTTCTGGCGGCAGTCGCACAACGGCAACTTCAGACAGCGGTGACTTTGATAGCGCTGGACTTGCGCCCAACGTGGCTACGAGCCTTTCATCACTATCCTCCTCCGCATCATATCATCCTAGACAGCTACCTCAAATGTTGCATTCGCCTCCGCATAGACCCGACAATATTTCATCTGCAAGTAGTAATGGTACCTATTCCGTCCCTTCTCCTGGCCCCCCGCAATCGCTGCCTCTGAATCCTCCGCCCCAAGTGTCGCTGTCGCCCATTGTCAACCGGATGCGAGAACGGGATGCTGACGAAATGGAGAAGTACATGAGACGGAACCGGAGTGGAAGCGCAGGAACGTCTTCGACGGATAACAAGTCCCAAGCAGGGCTCACCTTCGCTTCTGCAGGACCTTCAGCCAGTAGTGACGAACTCGATGGCGTCTCATCACTAGCAGTCACGGGCACGACGGCTCCTCGAAAGTTACTGCGACCCTCCTTTTCTGCTGCACAGCTGCGAACGTCGCCTTCCCCTGTCCCCCTTCCTGCGCAACCAGCACAAAGCGATGCATCTCGAAATAGGGCGGGGACGAACCCGAGCGCTACACGTCCTGGACAGTCCTCTCTTTCGCTCACTCCGATGGTCTCCAGGGCATCCTCATCTGACTGCCCTCGCTACGAGGAGAAGTTGGTTGAAGAGCCAGAGACACACACTGGTCCACCCACACGATATGCACAGTTCCCCGAGCCGCCCAGAAAGAGCAATCGTAGTGCGCCATCCTCTGCTGCGGCAGCAATCACGCGACGTCTACCCTTTAACCTATTGTCGAAACCGACACCACCCCTGCCCCCTGAGCACAATCACAGCGGTCATCGAAGGGGTTCTTCGACGACGTCGATTCGAGGTTGAACATTCGCGTGTACATTTCGTGCAGTCACTTGCGTTCGAAGAGTTGTTGGATTAGCTGTTAAGGACATTCTACATAGCGTCTTTACATTGTAGCACGACACATCCTCTTGTTTTATCAACAGAAGAATTTCCGGAAATTGCCGTGTTGCTCGGTTCGCCTGAAAAAGACAGCTGCCAACATTAGACCAACTCTGCAATCGCCGGCCCGCAGATTCAGCACCATTTCCTTGTTTATGTTCCTAATCCAGCTCCTTCCCTGTTACATCTAGCATACCCTTCCTGATGGCCATTCCATACAACGTCGACGCTGACCCAGACCCAACTTCCCAAATTGCATGGCCCGCTGCCCGCCACAGGCAGCGCACCACATCTGGTCTCCAACTAGAGTCCGGCTCTGAGCCCTCCAGTGAAACAGCAGTCTCCTATCGTAGCACGGCCGAGGCTGGGAAGCGGTCCGCGGTCCCAGTGGAGCACCCTCGACACCTTTTAAGCACATGGAACCTCATAACACTCAGTATATCCATGGCAGGAGCCCAAATTGCCTGGACTGTGGAGCTCGGGTAAGTGTTGACGGTGAATGTGTGTAACGCCTGCTGGAACGTTATCCCGTGATACGTATAGATATGGCACGCCGTTTCTCCTGTCTCTGGGTATATCTGAGCAAGTTACGAGCCTGGTATGGCTTGCTGGCCCTATCAGTGGGTTGATCGCCCAGCCCCTTATTGGTGCGTGTATCCTTGTCTTGTGCGCGGATTTTGCGGGACGACGATCTTTCTGGCAGGTGCTATCTCGGATTCATCGCATTCCAAGTTCAGGCGGAGATATTGGGTCATTTCTTCCACTGTGGCACTCGTACTCTCCACGGCTGCACTCGCATACTGTAACGTTATCGCCGCATTCTTCGTAGACTTGTTTGCCGGGGGTGCTGGTGACTGGGACCCCGAACGGAAGACACAAGTAGGTCGTCCGTTGTATAAAGACATATCCACGTGAATAACGTGTTTAGGTTTCGAACGTTTCCATTGGCATCGCGGTCTTTGCGTTCTATGTTCTGGATTTTGCTCTCAATGCCTTGCAAGCATCCCTGCGCAACCTTCTCTTGGACATCGCACCCCCCGAGCAGCTTAATGCTGGAAACGCATGGCATAGTCGTATGACCCAAGCAGGGAATATTATTGGATATGGTTTCGGTGCGTGTGCGCCTACCCGTGTCTCCTGTTCGTTTTTCGACGCGCTGCCGATAGGATTCCTACCGCTTGGGAAGCTTCCCTTTTTGGACTTCTTGGGAGGTGATCAGTTTCGCAAGTTTTGTGTCATCAGCATCATTATTCTTGTCGCTACTGTTTGGATTACCTGTTTCTTCCACGAAGAGAAGGAGACCATCAATGGAAGGAAAGAAAGGTAATATACCCTCCCTCTGCTTTCTTGCGCGAGCTGATCATGTGTAAGCCACAACAAACTTTACGATGTATTGGAGAATATCTATTCAGCCATCACATCCCTTCCCAACCCCATTAGGAGAGTTTGTTTCGTCCAACTCTTTGCTTTCATGGGCTGGTTTGTGGTCTTTGTACAACTACGTGCTCCTGTCTTACTCAAATTTCACGCAGGTTCCCCTTTCTCTTTTACTCCACCACTTACGTTGGTCAAGTCATGGCTTATGAGCTAGGCAGGGAGCCCGACCTTGAAGTAGCCACACGGACTGGTGAATTTGCGATGCTTCTCTATAGTATAGGTAGGTTTTTGCGAACTCTCTTGCTGCAGTTTGGTTAGACAAGTGTGTTCATAGTCGCTGTCATCGCGGGTGCCGTTCTTCCTTTTCTTGCACGCCGTGATCCAAGTCTACTTCCTGAAGAAGGTGACGACGAACGAACACACACTCAACGCCTTCGTATCTACCTACACCGAATGCGTGAAGAGGCTCAGGCTTCAGGGAAATCACTTCGACTCCCTCGGAAGCCAATTCTCTTGAGGGACATCTGGATGGGTGCCATGGTGCTCTTTGTGCTACTGATGTTTTCGTCATTTTGGATATCGACGGTCCCTGGAGCAATCGTCATGATCAGTTTTGTCGGAATTTGCTGGAGTGTGACTTGTTGGGTGCCTTTCGCAATCATCATGGAGGCGAGTATTCCTTTCGTTCTGGCATTGTCTAGAATGTTGACCACTTTCTTACAGTTTCTCAAGGAGATGTCTGGGAGCCCAATAATGACAGCCACTTCACGCCTGCCCGCACCACGGTCTGTAGATGAGCGTGATCCCCTTCTGCAAGACCAGTATGACAATACACAAGCCGGGATTGTAGTTGGTGATTCGCCAAGTGGGGAACAAAGACAACCTGTCGCAGGGGGGACGATTCTTGGAATCCACAACTTGGCAATTGTGATGCCACAGTTCATCGTATGTATTATTCTTACTTCGCGCGTCGCTGCTCACTCAGCGTATGCACGTCACAGATCGCAGTTGTGGCGAGCCTCATATTCCGCATTGTGGATGAATCTGCCCCCGTTAAGCTTCCTCCTCACCCTGAAGATGTTCTATCGTCACTCGTATCGGGTGGCCTGGGTGATCATACCACTTACTTTGGGAAATATGGTGTGGCTTGGGTGTTGCGGTTTGGTGGGCTTTGCACGCTATTTGGAGCTGCGTTTGCAAGGATGGTCCCACTTACGAAAGCGGAGGAGGAGACAAGGGCCGCATTCAGAATATTGAAGGCTCTGAAGGCGGAGGCGGAGGAGCCTTGAGTTCACCCTACACTTGGAACAGGCAGGATCCAAATAGCATTTGCTTTCATTTGTCACGATTGTGTTCCATACCGCTGCAATATTTCGTTTCATTTTCGCTGTCGTCTAGCTGTCATTTGGCTATCATTTTTACGTGCATGTACCTACGATGTGCTTGAGTCTATATGTGCCTGAGTCTAATATGATGTTATTTACTTATCGGACGATAAGATCGGCTAAACAGCCATCAAAGTGACTGCCCAGTCCCATCCACTCCCCACTCTCGAAGCAATACAACGAGAAGGCACAACCGTCACTGCTGGCATTTCGTCCTTGAAGAGGGCTTCAAGGAAAGGAACAACAACTGCATTTCGAGAAACGGCCGCAAGATGAGTTAGTCGCAGACCCAAGGACGAGGGCAAAAATTCAACATACGCCTCCCGCTCCCGCTCACGAACGCTTTCGCAACCAAGGTACGTTCTATGAAAGGTGTAAATTCTTGGATCGCCCTCATGTGAACTGCTGCCCGAGCAGTCAACGTGTCGGGCAAGTGATATATGTCCGAGTGCCGTACGAACACGACAGCGCAGGCTTCTGAAGAGTGCGGAAACCCGGACATTTCATAGTGGATTTGAAGTTCTGCACCACGGCATTCGGGGTGTTGAATCAACAAGTCGCCTGTTTAGTTCCAAAACAAAGCCGGCCAGAATACACCACAACGATCAAGAACACTGCCATATGGAAAAAGCGGACGACGTTACCTTGCACAAACTTGGGGGACTTTTCCACTACTGAATCATCATCTTTCTCGTCGTCTTCCTTGGATGATTCTGGATCAGAAACAACGAATCGGCCACTGTGCACGATAACGTGTTTCTCGATACGAGCACCGCGTGGAAGGGATGAAAGGACCGCATAGACTGTCGGCGTCAGCTGTATAAATCGTTACAGAGTGAGCATGGTCAAGGAACGGAGAACGAGGTGAGTGTACCCCATCGATCAGTTCCACGTTTTTCCGGACGTGGTCCGCATCCGTCATATGGACGAGATAGTATATCGCGAGTTGAATCCATCCCCCTTCGCCGCTCGCATTGCTTGAAACGTCACCCGTACCCGACTCCGATCTGGAGTCGCTCGGACCAAACCCACCTTCGCTGCCATCGCCTAACCCAGAGTTGGGAGCCGCACGAATGATTCGCGCTGTGTGCTGTAAGGCTAGGGCTGTCTCGAGCGGGAGAGTGGATGATTGCAAGGAAGGCGACGGTAAAGTCAGGGAAGAAGGTGTGAGTCCGATTTGGCCTGATATAAAGGTATAAGGTGGTATCTGTGCGTTGAACGAACGCGTTAGCAGACCTGCACTAACATTGATCTAGAGAATGATATGGGGAATCAACAACGAAAGGCAAGGTTCACGTACACTGATTGCTTGTGAATAAGGACCTATGTTTGCAGGTGCCCAGTAGCTCAAACTCTGAACGTGAAGAGCTTTTCTCGTCCCCGTTTCTCCTGTCATCTTTTTCAAAGCCGCTCTGTTGTCGGGCATTCCACTCCATTCCTCAATCCATGCCAAGCAATCTAGTCCAACCCCTACTCCACCGACACCTACGCAAGCTCTTGCGGGAGGTGATGTACCAAAAAAGGATGCATAGGCAGTATTTACCGCTGAAAACGTGGATCCGTCGAGATCAGGAAGAAGGAGGGTTATCGTGGCCGAGGTTGGGAGCAGATCCCCATGTGTGGGTGAACTTTCGGCGAGCAAGTCTGGTTGGAAACATTGGCGGTAGCGTGAGGGTCACGAGCCAGTACGCACTTTGAAGTATTTCAAAGCAGCGAGTGACTTCTTTTCCGACGTTCAAAGGTTGCGGATCAGATTTAGGGAGGCGGACGTTTCCGACTGCAATCCACGGACCAATGCAACGGACGGAGGGACCAAGTTCCGGATGCAAAGAACTGATCCCCGAGGCTGCCAGTGGATCTGGCGGTGCACAATGAAGAGAGTTCTCAATAAGTGTGCGTAGAGTTCCGAACGGATGTTCAAGTAAGGGAGGGACAGGGACGTCGAGACGAGTTATTGACGCAGTCTCCTTATTGATCAGTAGGGCGTGTTTGATTCGCAGATAGGCTACAGGTGCGACGTCGCTCTGGTCCACCACTACGATCTCTTTTTCCTTGATATCGATCCAGCTCTTGAACAGAGGACTGTCGGTTGTGAAGGTCTCGTATTCCCCACCCTCTCCACAGGGGTGTGTATCGAATCTTTGGTGAAGTGACAAGAGCTTTGGTTGCATAGATGACAATGATCTCGTAAGATCTGAGGGGGTAAGACCTGCGCCGGCGATTTTGATAAGAATAGCGTTTAAACCGGACGCTATCATTTCAGAGAGGAGTGAAGTTTGATTGCGTTGCCAGAGGTAGGCAAGAGGCGTAAGTGACAGGCGACGGCAGCTGCAGACAAATGAGTGAGGGAAGAATGAGGGATAGAGAGAGACAAACACATGTTCTACCCGAACCCGTTGATAGTTTGAGAGGATGGCGCCAACGGAGACGGCTTGTATGTCTGGGTGACAGTGCTAATAGATGAATTAGGTGCGAAAGGACGAAGACAACGCAGACGTACCAAGACATCGGAGAGTAACGCATGGAGGTCTTCTGTCTCGTCTCCGGCGATGCCACCACCGCCGGCAGTTTTGAGACCATACTCGAGGGCCTGTTCTAGTGGATTTCCTTGTATGACGCGTCTGTAGAGAGGGACGTCGAGAGCCTGTGCGACGAATGCGATGGCGTCCTGACCGACTGTCTGGTACATGTACGAGTCGATCTCATCTAGCTAAAGTCTAAGTGAGTGAAGTAGGTCCGTGTGGAATGGACGCACCCTTTCCAGAGTGAGGAGAGAGAGTTGCTGCTGCTACGAGCTGGTGGTGGTTGTGCTGGCAGTGCAGCAGATTGAAACAACTGTCCTTTCCACCGCTGAGCAGCGCGACGTACTTCATCGCAGTCGTCGTTCAAGGTAACGGTAAAACTTTGATCTTATCGAACCGACCCCCAAACGCGGGGTTGGGCCAGTGCTTCGTGCTCTTCGCCCTTTGTCGACAGTACTGATGATGTTCCCAACGTCGACCTCGATGCTTTCCGCCCACTACACGGGCAATTCGCCCGTTCATCATCACTCCCAACACACTCCCCTCCATACCCACAGCGTTCCCATGTTATCCTCTCATCCAGGTCAGCAAGCGCAGTTTACCCACCAGCAACACCCCATTTCTTCACTCCTCCCCACCCCGCCCTCCTCACCACCGACCATTGGTATGCACCCAGTGGAAAGCACAATATCCCTCCTTG
>JBBPNX010000334.1:0-22909 GCA_038091155.1 Harrya chromipes | reverse complement strand
GGGCCTGTGCCACTTTGTCAAAGGTGGCGTCGCCAGGGATGAGGATCAGGTCTTCGTTGAGGCTGCCCGTCGCGCGGTCTTTCCACATAAAGTGCAAAAGACCATCCTCGCTGTTTGAGAGTACGATAGCGCCTTTGGTCGGGTTGGTGTCGACAAAATTGGTGTCTTGTCGCCTAAAGGACCGTCCGGCTTTGAAGGCGAGGAGAGTTTGGCTGTCGGTGAGGCTAGTAGACATAGGTGATGCGGTGATGGTCGACGAAGGAGGCAGATGCGTGTCGGAGTTTCAAGTGCCTTTTGCATCAACCCGCTTCGCACAACAGCGTGGTTACTACCCAAGTACGAATTACCATGACATTATTTTCTTGCTTCTCGTCAAACTTTCAAATAGGGCACGACCTGCCCCCTTCGATGGCTAGTCTCCAGACTATTTTTTTCCCTTTCGTATAACGTGGTACTGCTGCTAATGCATGAGTCCAGTTACGATCATGATGGTAGTGTGACAAGGCAGCGTCCAACTTGAAACATGAGTACCGATGAATGCTTAAACGTTCACGAGTGAACCTGTTTCCTCGTATCTCTGAAGGTACCTTGAACCCTTGGTTTATCATTCTCTTGTGTTACCACAAGTTTTCGAAAACGCTACGCGTTCCGATTTATTGTACTGATAAAAAGGAAAGCATCCCAAACGGCCGTCATACTAGCCTGACAGTAGGTGGTACGCAATTTGAGTCCTTGTTGTCCTCGTCTCACCTTCGTCTGGTACATAGTGAGTACGTTGACCACCTAGTCGCCTCTGGTCGTATCCTCCACCGCGCCTCCCCTTCTTTTCCCTCAGACTCAACCAATTCTTACTTCCATCGCATTCTGACGCGGCCTAGCAATATATCCGCTCCCTCCCTTCAACATCCGTCCCACAGAATCAGGAATCCTTGGGAGACTTGGCCTAAGGTCAGGAGACCCTCCCAACATTAGGTCGAATCTCCCAAAACTTCGTATTGCTGCCATCGCGTCCTCTGACTCCAATTTCAGCATGTCTAGTACCAAGACCTAATTCTTGACGCACATATAATCCTGCTCTTCCTGCAACTCGCCCAGAATCTGCAGGACCTGGATGAAAGCGGTACTTGCCGTCCCTAGCGCTCTCCTCAAAACTACTCGGAACACAGTAGGAACCAAACTAGGTACGCGACATTATAGAGTTCTCCCAAGGTCTCGTACGATGACTTCATTGCCTTGGCCTACCTCCTGACTCTCCGCTCATTGTCAGAGATGAACACACCATATTCAATCGGCACCATCCCTCGCCGTGGTTTCCGACTCGCTTGCGCTCTTCGTGCGTACCAAGTTCAATGCCAGCCCATCCGCATGCCACACTACTCATTCGTTTGTCTCCTTCACTGGTTCTATTCAAAGGTATGCGAACATACAACCATTCTCAATCTCATCGGTATGTGCGTTCGGTCGTCTCACACACGTGTCGCAATACGCACCTGCTTTACAGATCCTTTTTTCATTCCCGCCTTTTCGCCTTGTCTTCCGGCCTGGTCATCTTGTCCTACTCCGGACCCCCGTGCGATCGTATTCTTGCCCATCCGCAACCGTGTCTCCCATGCCCTACTCTTTCTCAATTCAGGAGACGTGCCATATCCCAAGCCTCTACCCGCGAATAGCGAATTGTCCTCGTCCTCGTTCGACCTCACTGAAAACGGCGTCGCTATCCGTTGTGTCTCAAACATCAGATCTCGACAAGGATGCTCCTGGGAAGGCTAAGCCCGGCTAATTCGCCTCTGCGGCCCCTTTTATTATAGACTTGCCGTCACAGTGTCGATTTGTAGGGAACCTTTTGTTGTTCCGTTCTGTTTTTACCCTCTGTGGGTGTCCACGGAAAATCGTTGCGAATCGGTGAAGTCATCCTCGTTGTGGATGCGGGTAGCATTGTGTCAAAGGGACAGATGAAGGCGAAGCAGTTCACTGGCAATGTGACGCGGGGCCTTAACGGTGCATACAAGCACGTCGCCCTTGCTGAGGACCCACATACGTATGCACGAGTAATGTGACTGAGTGTGTAGACTATATCGTAATAAATGGAATAGTACTAGCGAAAAGCATCGACGGTACACCGGGTGCATGCAGAACAATGGTACTACGCATGGTGACGGAATTCAAGTAAGAAAAACTATGTCGTTCACGCTTTGCGTACACTATGGGATCGTGGACAATGATGACTCGAGTAGACGCATCGATTGATGGTCCACCATCAGCCCCTCCTGTTAGGCAGCGAGTTTTCAAGAATGACCTTTGCCTTGACCATTGCGGTCACCGCCACGATGTTTCTCTGACCTGGAACGGGCGATTCCGTGACAACTTCCTTCATCAACCCCAAGTGAGTTGTGCACAAGACCTTCCGGGCTACTCCACCAGACCTCGCCCGACCATAACGAAGATCCAACTCCATCAAGCTCCCGTCGAACGCCTGACCGGGATGACCGACCACGAGTTGAAAATCTGCCGCCCTTGCATTCCACATCAATTTCGCGAGTCTTTCGGCAGTTGACACGATGTATGAAATCTTGCGATTGAACCCAGGCGGGATGCTTGAGCGTGCGGCAGAAGGAGAGGTGGCACAACCGGCAGCCAGGACAACGTCTGAAAGCCCTTGTAGGATATCCGCAACGAGACTGTCGATGTCGCTGGCTGGGACAGAGATGTACGCATAGGTAAGAGATCGCCAGCGCGCGGTGAAGGTTTGCGACTCTGTTTGCTACCGTCAGTAAAATACTAGGCACGTGAAATTAGACGACTTGCCTGAATGCTGGACTTGATTGTATATCCCATCGAGAACGTCGTCATCTCCTTTCCCCATTGTCCACGAGGAGATAATGTGCGACAGGCGAGAGGTGAGGTAGGCTCGGAATGCAGTGGGGAGGTACAAGGCCACGCCGTCGCGTGACGTTGTTGCTAAGTAGTCCACCAAGGATGGAGCAATCGACTCCGAGGCCCGTTGTACCGCCGATGATCGTTCTTGAGCAGCGGGAGACTGGTGGTTGTTGATCAGAAATCTAGCCATAAAGACCGAAGTCAACTGAATGAGTGAATTGAGCCTGTAGAGGGTCTGAATGATGGTATACTCGGCGTGCGCATCAGAGACCGCGAGAAAGTGGTGAATATCGGATAATTTGGGTTGACTGTCTGCGACGGCAGACCTGATGTCTCTCGTCAAGCCCTTCTGTTGTTGGTGGATCTCCTCGATTTGAGCTTTGGAGGTTCTCAGGTCTTGATGTGCGAAGAGGAGTTCGTGCGACAGATCAGGGAGATGGTCGAGTTCTCGACGCAGGGCAGCAAGCTCATCCATTTTGATAGCAACTGAACGCTTTCGGCGGTCCAGTTCAGCGATGAGAGTGGTGATTTTGTGCAGCTTGCGCGACTGTGCCTTGTAGTGACGCTGGAGGTCCGTGAGGTCGATTTGCAGATTCCGGGCAGTCTTTTTGGCTATGATGAGAAAGATCATGCACCATATGGAGATATACACGTACGTTATTGCAGTAGTAAGCAGGAAGGACGTCGCGCAGATTCCGCACAGTGATAGTCTTGCCCGCGCTTGTCGCCATATCGTGATTTGCTGATATAGCCACTGCCTCGACATTGTCAGTGTGCTTGATGGGAGACCCAATCTGTTCATGGGTCACTGCATCCCAGAATGACACATAAGTACTTGCAGAACATGCAATGTATGTGCTATCGCTTGCCAAGGCGATGCACGAAGAGGTATAGTTACTGTGGATCCACCATTGTGAGAGCGGGTTCCTTGTTGATACATTGAGATGGTGAATGCGGCCATCGAATGATGCAACGAAGAGGTGCTTGCTGTCGTGATGCCACACGACGGATTCAGAGTGATTGAATGATGAACAGACTTGAATTTGAAAACTGGCAAGGAGACGGCCAGTCTCGCATTCGTAGATCCGCACTGACTGCCGCATAGCGGTTGCCAACAGTAGTCCGTTTGGTGAGATTTTTGCCGCGATCACCCATTCGTCGTATTCCAGTTTGTGTAGTTCGTCGCCACTTGGGAGTGACCAGATACGCGTAGTCTTGTCCCACGATCCCGTCGCGATTTGGGTGCCATCCATCGACACGTCGACGGCATTCACTGACAATCTGTATTCTTTCAGCTCCGTCACCATTTCTCCGCTCTTCGCATCAAACACCCTCGCATAGTCATCCGCCCCGCCCACGATCCACTTCCCATCTTGCGATACCGCAATGCTGCGGACCCAACCCCCCGCATCCATCGGCATTCCTACCTCCCTGCCATCCTCTATCTCCCAACATCGAATCTTTCCTTCCCATCCACCAGCCAAGATGTGTTTTCCGTCAGCCGTAAACACGACCGAAAATATATAACGTCGGCCATTGATTTTGATTACCGTGGCTGCCCTGTTGGGATGACTACTTGTCAGTATCGTGTCCGGTCACCTCGCCGTGGCCATCTTGGATTGGTCTCTCTTACCTTTGCTTGCCCTTGCTGGACCCGGCGTTATTCTCATTTGAGTCTTGCTTCTCGTCAGTATCGTCCATTTGATTATCCTTTCCGTCTACTCACCTCTTCTTCGTGCCAGTGCTCGACGCAATCTGGATAACATTGTCAGCGGATGAAAGCAGGACAGCAAGAACGAGCGCCGCAGCAACCCTTTGCCTCACGACACACGTGTCTCCTTCGCCTCGTGACCTCGACGCTCATTCTCGTATCGGACCACCTTTCTATCCCCGTGTGGTGCTAGACTGCTCTGAAAACTGCTCGGAACACACTGGGATTCATTGCCTCCTCAGCCCTATCCTTGGAATATGTCCTACCTACTTTGAACTCTTCGTGCGCTCCACGTTCAATGTTTTACTGTCCGAATACCGCACTATCGGCGTCCGATTTGTTAACCCCCACATCGCTGGTTTAATCGAAAGGTTAATGCATGCATGTAACCATTCCCAATCCCATCGGTATATACCTTCGGTCTTCTCATATCATGCATGGCGTGATACGCTGACCTGGTTCACAGCTCACCCCACATACAGCCGTTATCCCTTTCGTTCCTGCCACCCTCTGGCCTGGTCAACCTGCCCCACGGGCCCCCACCCGCCCTCGTCCGATCCCGTTCTTACCCGTCTGCCACCATGGCTTTCGTGTCGTGCTGGCACTCAATTCAGGAGACGGCATCACTTTGCTGTGCCTCCATTTACGAATAGCATTCAACCACATCTTGTCCGGACATTTCGGCAATGCTATCAATCGTTACTTCAAATATCAATCTGAAAGAGCATCATCGAAAGGTCTGCCGTCGCAATCCATTGTATCTCAAACGTCAGATCTCGACAAGGACGGTCCTGGGATGGCAGAGCCCCAGCCGATTCATCTCTACCGTGACGTTCCCTTTTATTATGGACTTGCTATCGCACCTCCGATTTGTGGGAGACATTTTGTTGTTGTTCCGTTTTGTTTGTGCTTTCTACTTTTGCAGTCTTCATTGAGAGTTGAACGTTGAATTTCGATCTCGCTCGCAGAGTGGTTTCAGAATAGCAACTATGCCCGATTTGCCCTGCTTGCCACAACCCCATTCTGGCATTGGGTGTGTCATCGACTTTGAATATTAGTTCTTCTGCCCTCAACTGGTTGGAGTTGTCCTCGCCATCTGCCTTTATCGTCGGCTGAGATCATCCACAGGATCCGAGTCGCAGTGCGGTAGTATGAAATCTCGAATTTCTACCCTGCCGTACGTCTCAAACAACGAACAGGATGCTGCCCTGCTTCAAATCACCATCAAGCTCCTGGTGTTGAACCGAAGCTCGGCGGACACTATGTACGTCTTGAAACGCTTACACCCTTCAAACCTGACACTATCTGACATGATAGCACGCTGTCTGTGGCATCCCTCACAAAGACGATGCAAGCCTACACTCGGCAGAAAACAAACCGTCGAGTGTCGTCTGTGAAGATGCGGGTCATCAATTACGACCAGCGTCAAGAACCGATCACTTTTTATGCTCGTTGAGTCCCACGTCCAACGCATGAGAGTTTACCTGGCGACCTCAAGCATGCTCGGCGCTTCAAGAAAGGGTTCAATTCGAAAACGCAGTGAACAGGAGAACGAGAATTAGTCCCCGATACGAAGCCGTCGAGGACAGGAGTGGGCACAAATTACGTCCGGGGATATTCACGAAAAGTCGTTGTGAATCGGCGAGGTCAGTATTATCTACCATCGTTCTTGTCTGCCTTTCTAACACGTGGGGTGGGGTTGTAGGATCGTTTTTGCGATGTTGCCGGGTACTCGCAGAGTCTCCAACTGTCGCTATTATCCAGCATGAATCAGGTCGGACTGCTCTATTCCGCGTTCATTCTATGTAAAGGACCCATATTTCCCAAAGATAGTGTGCAGGTCGTATGCCATTACGTTCAGAACAAGCACATTGCTTTCTCCCTCGTCTAAACAAGCGTTTCCTACGATATTTTTGGATTGCTTTCACCTGCTCTTTCAAATCTTCGTGTTAATCAGTGCGATGGGGCAATGTGACGAAGCGCCTTAACGGTGCATACAAGCACGTCGACCTTGCTGAAGTCGCACGTATGTACAGCCCACGATAAACGCGACCGAGTGTGTAGACTCAATAATAAATCGAAAAATAGTGGTGAAAAACATGGATGATACACTGGAGAGCGCATGGGGAACAATGGTAGTAAGCACGGTGAGAGAATCCAAGTGAAAAAATGTTGTTCACACTGTACACTATGGGATTGCGGAGACACATCGATCGACGGTCCATCATCAGCCCCTCCTGTTAGGCAGCGAGGACTCGAGAAGGACCTTTGCCTTGACCATCGTGGTCACCGCCACGATGTTTCTCTGGCCTGGAACGGGCGATTCCGTGGCGACTTCCTTCGTCAACCCCAGATGAGTCGTGCACAAGACCTTCCGGGCTACTCCACCAGGCCTCGCCCGACCTTGACGAAGATCCAACTCCATCAGGCTTCCGTCGAATGACTGACGAGGATGACCGACCACGAGTTGGAAACCTGCCGCCCTCGCGTTCCACATCGATTTCGCGAGTCTTTCGGCAGTCGACATGATGCATGCTATCTTGCGATTGAACCCAGGCGGGATATTCGGGCGTGCGGCAGAAGGAGAGGTGGCACAACTAGCAGCCAGGACAACGTCTGAAAGCCCTTGTAGGATATCTGCGACGAGACTGTCGATGTCGCTGGCTGGGACAGAGATGTACGCATAGGTAAGAGATCGCCAACGTGCGGTGAAGGTTTGCGACTCTGTTCGTTACCGTCAGTAAAATATCTAGGTACCCGCAATTAGATGACTTGCCTGAATGCTGGACTTGATTGTATATCCCATCGAGAACGTCATCATCTGCTTTCCCCATCGTCCGCGAAGAAATGATGTGCGATAAGCGAGAGATGAGGTAGGCTCGGAGTGCAACGGGGAGGTACAAGGCCACACCGTCGCGCGATGTTGTTGCTAAGTAGTCCACCAAGGGTGGCGCGATAAACTCTGAGGCCGGTCGTACCACAGATGATCGTTCTTCAGCAACAGGAGCGTGGTGGTTGTTGGTCAGAAATCTAGCCATAAAAACCGAGGTCAGCTGAACTAGTGAATTGAGCCTGTCGAGGGTCTGGACGATTGTATACTCGGCGTGCACCTCAGAGACCGCGAGAAAGTGCTGGATACCAGATAATTTGGGTCGACTGTCTGCGACGGCAAACCCCATGTCTCTCAGCCAGTCCTTGTGTTGTTGATGGATCTCTTCTATTTGAGCTTTGGGGGTTCTCAGGTCATTACGAGCAAAGAGCAGTTCGTGTGATAGATCAGGGAGCTGGTCAAGTTCTCGGCGCACGGCAGCAAGCTCATCCATTTTGATAGCAACTGAACGCTTTCGGCGGTCCAATTCAGTAGCGAGAGCAATTTGGCGGAGCTTGCGCGACTGTGCCTTGTAGCGACGCTGGAGGTCCGTGAGGTCGCCTTGGAGATTCCGGGCAGTCTTTTTGGCTATGATGAGAAAGACCATGCACCATATGGAGAGGTAGACCTACATTGTCGCAGTAATGAGCGGGAAGGATGTCATGCAGATTCCACACGGTGATGGTCTTGCCCATGCTCGTCACCATATCGTGATTTGCTGATATGGCCATGGATGAGACAGCATCAGCATGCTCAATGTGAAACCCAATCTGTTCATAGGTCACTGCATCCCAGAACGACACAGATCAACGTGCAGAACATGCAATGTATGCACTGTCACTTGCCAAGGCAATGCACCAAGAGGTATAGTTACTGTGGATGCGCCATCGTGAGAGCGAATTCCTTGTTGATACATTGAGATGGTGGATGCGGCCATCGAATGATGCAATGAAGAGATGCTTGCTGTCGTGATGCCACATGACGGATTGGTTGAATAATGAGCTGACTCCAATCTTGAAATGGGTGAGCGGGCAGCCACTTTCGCATTCATGGATCCGCACAGACTGCCACGTAGCAGTCGCCAACAGCAGTCCATTTGGTGAGAATTTTGCCACGAACACATCACCGTCGTGTTGCAGTTTGCGCCGTTTGTCACCATTCGGGAGTGCCCAGATGTGGACAGTCCTGTCACTCGACCCCGTTGCGATTTTCGTCCCGTCCACCGACACATTGACAGCTCTCACTATCCTTGTGTGGCCTTTCAGTTCCATCACGACTTCTCTGCTCTCTGCATCAAACACCCTCGCGATCCCTTCATAGTACGCCCCACTCACGATCCACTTCCCATCTTGCGATATATACCGCAATGTTCAAGACCCTATCCCCTGTGTCCATCAGCGTTCCCACCTCCCTGCTGTCTTCTATCCCCCAACATCGAATCTTTCCTTCCACTCCACCAGCCAAGACGTGGTTCCCATCAGCCGTCAACACGACTGAATATATGTGACCTCAGCCATCGATTTTGATCACCTCCATCATGGGAACCCTGTTTGGATGAATTCCCATTAGTGACGCGTCTTGGATAACCTCTCCTTGGTCATCTCGGTTTGGCCTCTCTTCCTTTTGCTTGCCCTTGCTGGACCCGGCACTACCCTCATTCGAGTCTTGCTTCTCATCAGTACCATCCTTTCAATTATTCTTTCCATCTACTCACCTCCTCTTTGTGCCAGTACTCGACGTAATCTGGAAAACATTGTCAATGGATGATTGATGAAGGCAGGACAGCAAGAACGAGCGCTGCAACAGCCCCTTTGCCTCACGACACATGTGTCTCCTTTGCCCCGTGACCTCGGCGCTCATTCTCATATCGGTCCACCTTTCTATCCCTGTCGGGGTGCATGCCGTCCTAGGATTCTCCCAAAGCTGGTTGGAACGCAGTGGGAGCTCAACCCGGTTCTTCTCAAGCCCTGTCTTTCACCTACCTCCGGAATCTTCGCTAAATGTCAGAAACCAATGGGCAATTGTCACTATCGCTCATCGCCACGTTCCCTAACTCCCTTGCACTCTTTCGCGCACGCAACATTCAATGCTTTACTGTCCACACCATCAGTGCCTGCTTTGTTAACCCTCGCATCGCATTCATTCGCCCGTCTCCTTCACTGGTTCCATTGAAAGATCAATGTGTGCATACGACTATTCCCAATCCCACCAGTATATATCTTTTCATTCCTTCCTCACTTGCCCTAGGTGCCTGTCCAATCCCGTTCTTACCTGTCTGCCTTCATGTCTTTCATGCCGTGCTAGCCCTCAATCCGGGAGACAGCGCCATCTTCCTGTGCTTCCATTCACGAATAGCTCCAGGGGTCGCCTGCGTTCGACTCCATCTTGTCTGAACATCTCAGTAATACTTCACATATGCATCTGATATCGAGAGGTCTGCCGTCACGGACAAGGTTCTACCTCACATGAAACTGACGTCGTAACCTGTCGTATGTATCTTAAACATCACATCTCGACAAGGATGGCTGATTCATCTCTACGCTCCCATTTATTATGGACTTACCATCACCCTGTCAATTTGTGGGGGACATTTCATTGTTCCATTCAGTTTCTACTTTGCTCAGTTTTCCGCTTTTGCAGTCTTCATTGGGAATTGAATTCCGGTCCTGCTCGCAAAGTGGTTTGTAAATCTAAATAGCAACTATGCCCGACTCGCCCTGCTTGCCACAACCCCATTCTCGCATTGATGGATCATCATATCTGACTTTGGATATCGCTCTGAGTTCCATATCTCAGTTCTTTTGTCCTCAACTGGCTCGAAAGTTTTCGTGGTGTACGTCGTCCTCATCACATGCCTTTATCGTCAGCTAAGATCTACTCGCAGCGCGGTAGTATGAAACCTCGAACTTCTGCTCTGCCATACATCTCAAGCCCGATGACGAGGAGAATGTTGCCGGTGTTGAATGGAAGGTTGACGGACACTACGTACGTCTTGAAACGCTCACACCCTTCAAACCTGACACACTATCTAACATAGTAGTGCGTTGTGTGTCGCATCCCTCCCAAAGACGATGCGAGCCTACACTCGGCAGAAAACAGACCGCCGAGCTTCGTCCGTGAAGATGCAGGGTCCCATGTCCAAAGCATGAGGATTAACCTGGCGACCTTACAGTAAACAGCCGAGCGCTTCAAGAAAGTGTCCAGCTTGAAGGTTACTTGACTCCCATCCTGAATGACACCGGGCCTCATTTCCCTCTTTCTTTTCCACTAAACGTTCAGCATGGACAAGACATCTTCTGTTATCGCGGCTCTCGACGCTGGAAAGCTTCCTAGTCAACACCAGATTGATGCCCTCATCGACTGGTTGCTCCTTAACGTCGTTCCGTCCAACCCACCCCACCTTCATAGTCTCACCCAAACGGGTAAGATCGTCGCCCGCGACCTTACCGACGTGTTGCTTGCATACAAGTATGTGGGTAGCAACCAAAACTGTGCGTTCCGTGCTCTCGAGTTGTTGCCACCCTTGTTGATCGTCCCTCGCAGATGACGATTTGGTTCAACACCCTCTGGCATCTGTCTGAGGGTGACTTTTCTGCTACCCGCATTGAATCCACAGACATCAAGGAGGCGTCTGACGATATGAACGCTCTTCGTGCTGCTTTGAGGAATCTCCTCAAGATCCTCTGCGGCGAATATCTGCGGCGAGGGTCGTCACCTTCTCAGCGATTTTACTTCCTTTATCCGGCTTGCCTTGGCTGCTCTTACCAAGGAGAGCCTCAGAGAGTCGGAGAGCGAGGTCCGGCAAGGTGAGCGGGATCCCCTTGGGCGGAAACACAAGTCGCCCGAAGAGGAGCGCGAGGAGGCAGACCCCAGAGCTCAGTTCGAGAAGACCATGGACACGGTCAAAGAGGCCGGCTCAAAGGCTATCAGAGTCCGTCAGTCCGTCAAGGGCACTGCGGAAGAGAGGGGTTCGAGGACGCGCGCACGTTCAAGCCGACCATACACCGGTACATCGTTCCTAATTGCGGACTCCAGGTTTTCCTCCCCATAGAAAGCGCTTTGACGGCGCAGGGGGTTTCGTCGCAGCGGCACATCATTCCTAATAGCGGACTCCCGGTTGTCTTCGCCATAGAAGGCGCCTGCGTGGCGCAGAGGGTTTGGTCGCGGCAGGGGCGCTTCGCGACCACGTACTGGCACTTCATCTCTCACTGTGGCCTCCAAGTTTTCCTCGCCATAAGACGCGCCTTCACGCCGAAGTGGGTTGCATCGCGGCAGGCACGCTTCACGACCATATACTAGCACTTCATTCCTAACCGCAGACTCCAAGTTTTCTTTGCCATAAAATGCGCCTTCACGGCGCAATGGGATTCGTCGCGAGTGCCTGTCCACAGCGATGATAACATTCCCAGGTTGATTTCGGATCAGAGATCGGTATTCCGGGTTGCCAAGTGGGTGAATCGTCACCGTGCGTGGGCTACCATAGAGAAATACGTCAGCACACCTCATATCAGGGATACCGGGATTCAGAGGAAGGAGGGAAGGTGGCGGAGATGGTGGCAAATGGGGGAGCGCTGTGGATGCGCCCGCCGAAGTGGCAGATGGCGCCGACGTCGGCTGGGGAGCGATCAAAATGGAGCTGGTCCCTGCAGCAACGGCAGTACCATTGACGGTTGCCTCTGCCCCAGATCGAGCTTGCTCCAACCTGGCCAGTTTGGTGTTGCACTTGTCTACTCGCTCATTGATCAACTTCATTTCGGCAAGAATGCTGGGGGGAGGGGGTCAGTTGGCGTGGACGTTGGACGAATCAAATGACATACTCGAATAGATTGTCATTCGGGACCTTGGAAGGCTCCGAGCCCTCCTGGCAAATGAGCTGTGAAATGGCACCTTCCAGTGCGACGCGAAGAGCTTGCAAGTCGGTGATGTGCCCCTTTTTGATGTCTTCCTTGATCTTCGCGATGAGAGGGATTCCGTTTGCAACAGACATAATATTGAACAGATGGGGGGTGAGGTTGGTTGGTTGGGAGGAGAATGCAGAGAAGTGAGCGACGAGGACTTAGAACTTTGGGCCTGGGGGTATCACGAGATTGTCCAAGCGTGTGTGCGTTACTGCTAGCCCGGAACACGTGGCTTGGGGGTCCTGAGCAACTAGCGTCCATTCTTTGAAGCAATAGCCAGCGTGATGTAAGGAATGGGCTGAGGGCGGAAAGCTGTAAAACTTCGTCGAGCCCGTAGGACGCATGAGCAATGCAGAAGCGTGACCAAGGTAAAAACAGTGAAGGGACATGGCCCCAGCGAATCGGATTCAAACTTGAGTCAAGTTATCGTCTTCGTATCGCTTATACGCTGTGTACACTACGGGCTCGTGGAGATAGGACTACAATGATGATTCGACGCGGACGGACTAGATCCTCGAGGTCGATCCCATATCAGCCTCACCTGTTTTCCTGGAGAACAACCCCTGCCTTGACCACCGTCAACACCGCCAAAGTGTTCTTCTGCCCCGGACCTGGCGACCCTCTGACGACTTCCTTCATCAACCCCAACCGAGTCGTGCAGAGGACCTTCCTGCCCCTTGGTCTTCCAGGTGGCATCCCTCGACCTCCATCAGAATCCACCACCATTGTGATTTCGTCGAACGTCTGTCCGGCACGAACGACGACGACCATGAAATCAGCCGCGAGCGCCTCCCGAATCGATTGCCCGAGTTGCACCGCGGTTGAGATGATGGATGAAGTGTCGCGCCAGAACTTGGGCGACATTTTGGTTTGTGTATTAGAAGTAGAAACGGCGCAACCAGCTGCAACGAGGATGTCCGAGAGGCCTTGCATGACGTGCGAGACGAGGATATCGGAGCCGTTAGTGGAGGCGGGGATATTGGTGCTGACGAGTGATCGCCAATCGGCAGCGAACGTTTGAGATTCTGTTGAATTACCATTAGCAAGCCGTCGATAATACCCGAAAGCTGATAGCCTACCTGATCCGCGCAATTTTTCATATATGTGGTGAAGAAGCTCGTCGGCCTCTTTGTCGATCGTCCACGAAGAAATGATTGAGCATGAGTGTGAGATGAGGTAAGCCCGAAACACAGTTGGTAGGTACAAGGGCAGGATGTGGTGTGATATTGTCCGTAGGCGGTCGAGCAAGGATTGAGGGATGGACTTGGAGACACGCAGAGCCGCGGACGCCTGTTCGTCTGCATCAGGAGACCGGACGTGGCGGATAAAATATGCGGATATGGAAATTGAGATGCGTTGAATATCTGTGTTCAGGTTTTGCAGGCTGTGGATGATCGCATTTTCGGCGTACGCGTCCGAGCTGGCGATGAAATCCTGAGCGGCAGGTGATTCCGAGTCGGGTTGACTGTCTGCGACAGCAGAGGTGATATATCTGAGCTGATTGTTGTACCGTTGATGGACATCATGCATTTGAGCTTCGGAAGTTCTTAGGTCTTGACGTGCAAAGAGGAGTTCGTGGGATACATCAGGGAGCTGGTCAAGTTCTCTGCGCACGGCAGCAAGCTCGTCCGTTTTGGTGGCAACTGAACACTTTCGACGGTCCAGTTCAGCGATGAGAGCGGAGATTTGGTGGAGCTTGCGTGACTGTGCTTTGTAGCGATGCTGGAGGTCCATGAGATCGACTTGGAGATTCCTGGCGGTCTTTTGGGTTGTGATGAGGACAGTCATGATGCCATATGAAGAGATACACTTACGTTGTCACAGTAGTGAGCGGGAAGAACGTCGCGCAAATTCCGCACGGTGATGGTGTTGCCCGCGCTCGTCACCATATCATGATTTGCGGATATGGCCATGGCCCTGACGTTGTAACTGTACTCGATAGAATACCCAATCTGTTCGTGCGCCACTACATCCCAGAATGACATAGATGGACCTGCAGAACATGCGATGTATGCGCTATCACTTGCCAAGGCAATGCGCTGAGGGTAGTAGTCGCTGTGGATGGACCATTTCGAGACTGTGTTCCCCGTTGATGCATCAAGATGGTGGATGTGACCATCCAATGATACAACGAATAGATGCTTGCTGTCGTGATGCCATGCGACGGGTTGGCTGAATAACGAAACGACTCTGATTTTGAAACTGACGAGCAGACGGCCATTCCGAGTCCCGCATTCGTAGATCTGGATAGACTGCCACGTAGCAGTTGCCAACAGCTGTCTGTTTGGTGAGAATTTTGCCACGAACACATCGTTGTCGTGTTCCAGTTTCTGCAGTTCGTCGCCATTCGGAAGTGACCAGATACGCGCGGTCAAGTCACTCGATCCCGTCGCGATTTTTGTCCCGTCCAGCAACACGTCGACAGCGTTCACTATCCTGGTGTGCCCTTTCAGCTCTGTCACGATGTCTCCGCTCTCCGCATCAAACACCTTTACAGTGCCTTCATCTGCCCCGCTCACGATCCATTTCCCATCTTGCGATACCGCAATGTTGCGGGCCCAATTCCCTACGTCCATTGGCTTCCTCGCTTCTTCACCGTCTTCTATTCCCCAACATCGAACCTTTCCTTCATCTCCGCCAGCCAAGATGTGTTTCCCATCAGCCGTAAACACGACTGAAGTTATGCTGTCTGGGCTATCGATTTCGATCACCCTTTGCTTGCCTTTGCTGGACCCGGCATTATTCTCATTTGACTCTTGCTGATTGTCCTTTCCGCCTCTTCGTGCCAGTACTCGACGTAATCTGGAAAACATTGTCAGCGGATGAAAGCAGGACAGCAAGAACGAGTGTCGCAGCAACTCTTTGTCTCACGACACACACGTGTCTCTCGCGGCTGAGGCTTCGCCCGTGATCTCGGCGCTTGTTCTCATCTCAGTCCACCGTGTCCCCGTCGTGGTGGGGTTCTCTCAAAGTTGGACCGAACATACAGTGGGACTCCCCATGGTCTCGTACGATGACCTTATTGTCTCTTCAGTCCCGTCCTTGGAATATGTCCTACCTACCTCCCGACTCTTCGCTCATTGTCAAAGACCAACGGCGTCACTAGCCCGTCGTCTTCTCCAACTCCCTTGCACGCTTCGCGTACACCACGTTCAATGCTTTACTGTCCGAATACCGCACCATCGGTGCCCGCTTTGTTAACCCCCACCTCGCATTCATTCGTCCGTCTCCTTCACTGGTTCCATTGAAAGGTCGATGTGTGTATATGACCATTCCCAATCCCATCGGTACCATCAATCTTCTCATATCATGCATGGCGCGATACGCTGACCTACTTCACAGATCATCCCACATCCAAACGTCGTCTTTCTCATTCCTGCCATCCCTCTGGCCTGGCCAACCTGCCCCACTCGCCTCGGATCCGTCTGATCCCGTTCATACCCGTCCGCAGCCGTGTCTTTCATGCCGCGCCGGTACTCAATTCAGGAGACGGCGCCATCTTCCTCTCCATTCGCGAATAGCTCCAGCTGTTCAGATTGACCTCGCCCGCATTCGACTACACCTTGTACGGACACCCCGGCAATGCCCCCGACCGTTACTTCAAGTATGAATCTGATAGAGCACACCATCGAGAGGTCTACCGTCACGGACAATATTCTACCTTACATGAAACCAACGTCATAAGCCGTAGTATCTCAAACCTCAGACCTCGACAAGCATGATTCTGGGATCATGATGACGGAACCTCATGCATGTGGAACGCTGTGAGAAAGAAATATCGTAAGTGCGTGCTTCAGTGATTCAGAAGCCTTCGACCTCGACCCCGACGTCGGGACGGTTGACGATTTTATGATAGTAGCCGTGACGTCGCTTGCGAAGAGCATTGCGAGTAGTGGATGTCACAGTCGACCCGCGGGCAACCTGGAAAGGTCAGTACACGACCCACCAATTGTCGCATTTCACATTTATATATATGTACTTTGGGCAACGGTACCCAACCAGCGTTCGCCAATGGAGACGCCGCGAGCAAGCTTATCGACGTAAAGCTGATGAAAAACCCACGAGGTGAACGAGTGGACGAACATCTAGGCAATCTGCGTCTTGTGACTCTTTATTCACCTCCAGCGGTCACCGGTCACCTGCAGTGAACCGCGCACTCCTGTCGATATCGCGGGTGCGTGGCGGGGGCCGCGAGCGTGCTCATTGTGCTAGCGAGTCATTCCGTTCCGCGTTGATGACTCTCAGTTCCGACTCTAGTGAGGCGGACGTCCTCTCTATTCCAGCAAATTATGCGCTCAGCGGATGAAGGCGAAGCAACTCGGAATTGGTCGAGTTCACTGGCAATGTGACGCGGGGCCTCAACGGTGCGTACAAGCACGTTGCCCCTGCTGAGGACGCACATATGCACGGCCCACGAGAAATGTGACTGAAGGAATAGACTGAATGATAAACGTGGCGAAAATTATTGACCGTACACTGGGAGGGTGTCCAGAAGAGCATGGGAAACAATGGTAGCACGCACGGCGAGGAATCCAAGTAAAAAACTATGTCATCCATGCTTTGTGTACACTACGGTATTGTGGAGACAAACACAATGATGACTCGAGTAGACGCATCAATTGACGGTCCACCATCAGCCCCTCCTGTAAGACAGCGAGGATTCGAGAAGAACCTTTGCCTTGACCATCGTGGTCACCGCCACGATGTTTCTCTGACCTGGAACAGGCGATTCCGTGATGACTTCCTTCATCAACCCTAAATGAGTCATGCACAAGACCTTCCGGGCTACTCCACCAGGCGTCACCCAACCATGACGAAGATCCAACTCCATCAAGCTCCCGTCGAACGCCTGACCAAGATGACCGACCACGAGTTTAAAATCTGCCGCCCTTGCATTCCACATCAATTTCGCGAGTATTTCGGCAGTCGACATGATATATGCTATCTTGCGATTGAACGCAGGCGGGATATTCGGGCGTGCGGCAGAAGGAGAAGCGGCACAACTGGCAGCCAGGACAACGTCTGAAAGCCCTTGTAGGATACCCGCAACGAGACTGTCGATGTCGCTGGCTGGGACGGAGATGTACGTATAGGTAAGAGATCGCCAGCGTGCGGTGAAGGTTTGCGACTCTGTTCGTTACCGTCAGTAAAATACTAGGCACCCGAAATTAGACGACTTGCCTGAATGCTGGACTTGATTGTATATCCCACCGATAACGTCGTCATCTCCTTTCCCCATCGTCCACGAGGAGATAACGTGCGACAGGCGAGAGGTGAGGTAGGCTCGGAATGCAGTGGGGAGGTACAAGGCCACACCGTCGCGTGACGCTGTTGCTAAGTAGTCCACCAAGGATGGAGCAATCAACTCCGAGGCCTGTCGTACCGCCAACGACTGTTCTTGAGCAGCGGGAGACTGGTAATTGTTGATCAGAAATCTAGCCATAAAGACCGAGGTCAATTGAATGAGTGAATTGAGCCTGTCGAGGGTCTGAATGATCATATACTCGGCGTGCACATCAGAGACCATGATAAAGTGTTGAACGTCGGATAATTCGGGTTGACTGTTGGCAACGGCAGACCTGATGTCTCTCGTCGAGCCCTTGTGCTGTTGATGGATGTCCTCGATTCGAGCTTTGGAGGTTCTCAGGTCGTGACGCGCGAAGCGGAGTTCGTGTGATAGATCAGGGAGCTGGTCGAGTTCTCGGCGCACGGCAGCAAGCTCATCCATTTTGATGGCAACTGAACGCTTCCGGCGGTCCAGTTCAGCGATGAGAGCAGCGATTTGGTGGACATTGGCGAGCTTGCGCGACTGTGCCTTGTAGCGACGCTGGAGGTCCATGAGGTCGACCTGGAGATTCCAGGCAGTCTTTTTGGCTATGATGAGAACGATCATGCACCATATGGAGAGATACACCTACGTTGTTATAGTAGTGAGCGGGAAGGATGTCGCGCAAATTCCGCACGGTGATAGTCCTGCCCATGCTCGTCACCATATCGTGATTTGCTGATATGGCCATGGCCTCGATGTCGCTAGTGTGCTCTATGGGATACCCGATCTGTTTGTGCGTTACTACATCCCAGAATGACACAGAACCATATGCAGAAGTTGCAAGGTATGCGCTATCACTTGCCAAGGCGATGCACCGAGCAGAGTAGAAGTGGTCGTGGATGCGCCATTGCGAGACCGTGTTCCCCGTTGACGCGTCCAGATGGTGAATGTGGCCATCGAATGATGCAACAAAGAGATGCTTGCTGTTGTGATGCCACACGACAGATTGGTTGCGCCATGAAGCGACTCCGATGTTGAAACCGGTGAGCGGGCGACCACTTTTGCATTCGTAGATCCGCACGGACTGCCATGTAGCAGTTGCCAACAGCAATCCATTTGGTGACAGTTTTGCCACGAATAGATCACCGTCGTGTTCCAGTTTTCGCAGTTCGTCGCCATTCGGAAGTGACCAGATACACGCAGTCAAGTCGTAGGATCCCGTCACGATTGTTGTCCCGTCCACCGACACGTCGACAACTTTCACTGCCCCTCTGTGTCCTTCCAGCTCCATCACAAATTCTCCGCTCTCCGCATCAAACACCCTCGCAATCCCATGCGACGCCCCACTCACGATCCACTTCCCATCTTGTGATACTGCAATGCTGCGGACCCGATTCCCTGCGTTCATTGGCGTTCCTACATCCCTGCCGTCTTCTATCCTCCAACATCGAATCTTTCCTTCATCTCCACCAGCCAAGACGTGGTTCCCATCAGCCGTAAACACGGCCGAATATATGTTGTCTCGACCATCAATTCCGATCACCTTAGAAGCCCTGGTGGGATGCTACTCGTTAGTATCGCGTCTTCGGTCACCTTGCCTTGGCCATCTCATTTTGGCCGCTTACCTTTCCTTGCCCTTGCTGGATCTGGCGTTGTTCTCATTCGATTCTTGCTTCTCGTCAGTACCGTCCTTTCGATTATCGCTTCCGCCTCTTTGTGCCAGTACTCGACGCAATCTAGAAAACATTGTCAGCGGATGAAAGCAGGACAGCAAGAACGAGCGTCGCAGCAACCCTTTGCCTCGCCTCGCGACATACACGTGTCCTTCGCCCGTGACCTCGGCGCTTGTCCTCATCGGTCCACCTTGCTAACCCCGTCTGCCGCTAGGCTTCTCTGAAAACTGCTCGGAACACACAAGCCCCGTCCTTGGAATATGTCCAACCTACCCTTCAATTCTTCCCTCACCAGAGCAACGTTCAATCGTCAGTATCGCGTCGCCATGTTCTCCAACTCCCTTGCACTCTTCGCGCGCACCACGTTTAATGCTTTGCTGTCCGAATACCGCACCATCTGTGCCCGATTTATTAACCCCCACATCACCCGTCTCCTTCACTCGTCCAATTGAAAGGTCGATGCATGCGTACGACCACTCAATCCCATCGGTATATACCTTCAGTCTTCTTATATCATGCATGGCGTGATACGCTGACCTGGTTCACAGATCACCCCACATACAGACGTCATCTTTTTTCGTTCCTGACACCCCTCTGGCCTGGTCGATTTGCCCCACCCGCCCTCGTCCGATCCCGTTCCTACCCGTCTGCTGCCATGGCCTTCATGCCGTGCTAGCACCCAATTCAGGGAGACGGCATCACCTTGCTGTGCCTTCATTTACGAATAACTTGCAACCACATTTTGTGCGGACATTTCGGCAATGCCATTGCCATTGCTTCAAATATTAATCTGAAGAGCACCATCGAGAGGTCTGCCGTCGTAATCCATTGTGTCTCAATCAGATCTCGACAAGGACGGATGGGGGAGCCCCGGCCGATTCGTCTCTGCGCTCCCATTTATTATGGACTCGCCATTGCGCCGCCGATTTGTGGGAGACATTTTGTTGTTGTTCCGTTTTGTTTGTGCTTTCCGCGTTCTGCTTCTGCTTCTGCAGTCTTCATTGAGAGTTGAATTTCGGCCTCGCTCGCAAAGCAATTTCTGGATGGCAACTATGCCCGATTTGCCCTGCCTCCCACAATCCCATTCTCGCATTGGTGGGTCATCGACTTTGAACGTCTCGCCGAGTTCCATAATTACTTCTTCTGCCCTCAACTGGTTGGAGTCGTCCTCGCCATTTGCCTTTATCGTCAGCTGAAGTTATCCACAGGATCTGGCTCGCAGCGCGGTAGTATGAAATCTCGAACTTCTACTCTACCGTACGCCTCAAGCCAGACAACGAACAGGATGCTGCCCTGCTTCAAACCATCATCAAGCTGCTGGTGTTGAACCGAAGCTCGACGGACACTATATACGTCTTGAAACGCTTACACCCTTCAGACCTGACACTATCTGACGTTGTCTGTGGCATCCCTCACAAAGTCGATGCGAACCTACACTCGGTAGAAAACAATCCGTCGACTTTCATCCGTGAAGATGCGGGTCATCAATACGACCAGCGTCAAGAACCGATCACTTTTTATACTTGGTTGGGTCCCACGTCCAAGCATGAGAGTTTACCTGGCGACCTCAAACGTGCTCGGCGCTTCAAGAAAGTGTTCAATTTGAAAACGAGATGAGCAGGAGAACGAGAATTAGTCCCCCCGAGATTGCCAAGACCGGTTTCTCGAGTACATGATTGACAAGGATGTCCCGCTGGCGTTTCTCCTTGTCCAAGGAGGACAGCCGTGAATTATAGATCCAGGAGACGCCGAATGAAGCGACGAACGCGACTTGGCCAAATAGGGAACCTTGCGGAATAAGGAGTAGCTGGGCGATAAATTGGATAGTGAGGAGGGAACACCAGCCTATGTTCTTGAATCGGGGCTCGCTGGAGAAATTGCCGGCGAGGGAGAATCTGCCACGATGACGACACAGGAGACTCCACAAGCGACGCAGGTGCCGACGCAGATGGAGATACATAGGAGTGCTGGCGAAGATAGGTAGGTTGCATCTGGGGTGCAGGAAGGTGGTTGAGCTCACCGATCGTGACCGATAGCCTATGTTTTTCTCCCCTCAACAATTTTCCTTTCAGGTTCCCACTCTTTCATGAAAAGGGTAGCCTCCTTGATGATAGTGCCCAACTCCTGAGGGTGGGTGGGTTGCCAGCGAGGGGCATAATGAGGGAACAGGGTCACTAGACACAGCGTCCGTCATAGTCTCTGCACTGTCTGAGTGACTGAGTCGGCCTCTTCATGTCGGACACAGCACAGGCTGAGACGAGACCCCTTTTCAACACCAAGATGGTTCAAAGTTGATCAATCCCTTCACCCTGCTGGTGTCAAGATCTTGATGCTCGATATAAATAATCATACTCGCACGAAATGGAATAGATTACATCCAAATTGAATATCCTTTACCGTTAGTGCTACAACTGTGGCGGGACCTAGTAGAGGTCTCAGCTCGGAGGCAAAAGGAGAGGCGGGGTTATCGCGATTATAACGCAAAGAGTGGGGGAATGCCAGCACGGCACACAAAGAGGGGGTAATAAAATCAGCCAAGGCACGAGCAGAACAGAACCGTCACGAAGACGTGTCGCTCGAGGCACTCGTCGTCGTCGATCCCTTCCAATACTTGCCAACCTTGGCCGCGGTATAACGTGCACTCTTCCACAATCCCGCGCTCACGACACCCTTGAACGTCTGCACAGTAGCCGGGTATCGCACGATATTGCTCATCTCTGTGTCATCGTCATCAAGTCAAGCTCATCCCATAATCCACCGCGAACGCACCTGAACCCAACATCGACGGCAACGTCGCCTCCCCTGCGAGTCGCGACCAATATGCAGATTCGTCCGCCTCTCTCGGAGGCCCGAGTCCCCGCGCGCGTGCGTGCACCCGCATCAATAATCCCTCGGGCAGCTTCTTCAAATGCGCCGCACGTGCCTGCGCACTCGTATCCTGCTCGATCATCTGCGAGTCCACACGCCACCGAACCCCAGGAAGCCCCTGCGCAAGCCGCCAATACAGCTCCCGAAACTGCGCCTCCTGCCTCTCGACCATGTTCGCCACCTTCCCCCGGTTCTCGGCCGGGAGCACCATCCGGGGGTCCCCGGAATAGCTGATGTGGGCGATCGTCATAAAGAGGTCACGTTGCGTGAACTGAGCGGGGAGCGACAAGAGGGCGGTGCGGAGGGCAGAGGTCAGGTTGACCTGCTGCGTCAACCGAACGCGGGCGTCATCCCTGATGATCCGGATCGGCTTGTGCATCCGTCCCGCAAGGTAAAGCGTACGCCAATTGAGTAAATCAGCGCAAAGCGTGTCGACCGTCGTCACGCCATACTTGATCGTCTGTAACATACGCAATCACGAGTGAATCGAGTGCTTCTATGGCGAGAAACCAGGACACGTGCCCTCACTCACCACCCCATGCATGGGCACATACGTATTGAACCACAGCCCAGGACCAAATGCTTGTACATTGGACACGAAACTCGACCCGAGCGCACGTGCATGCAATGGATAATGACCAGGATACTGATGCATGTTGATCGAATGCCAGTGATCGGGATGGGTCACTGCAAACACGAAATCCAGCATGGGACCATCGGTTCCCTTTGGTTTTCCGTCTGCGG
>JBBPNX010000333.1:0-22949 GCA_038091155.1 Harrya chromipes | reverse complement strand
CATTTGTTTGGACTGGACACGATAGGTGCTTGTGGCCCTCGCGCTGGGCCATGTCAATTCTTTCATCTACTTTGATGAGCGTCTTTAGAGGACATGATCGACGCTTGTATGATCTGATTATGTATCAGGGATAATTTCCTTATCAAAGGGCTACTGGTACTTCCCTCGTATTACTTTGTATCAATGTTCAAATTCTGTCGGGGGACTACATGCTAATGAGCTGCAGCAGGCCGAGCTTTCTTCTAATTCACGTTGAGCAAGTGAGGATGAAAAACCAGTCCATTTGATACACCAGTACGACTGAACTACGATAGCCCATGTACTTTGATTATTTGTCCTTCCTTTTAAGTCCTCTCTTTCTACAACTACTACTGCCAGATCAGTCTCGGTAACTTTTTCCTGTAATACAAATATGTAGCGGGGGATGGCAAGGGGGGCGAGGAACGAAACGAACGTCAACCAAGGTGGGAGGGAAAGGTGCCACCACCGCGAGAACAAGGGCACATCCAGATCAACGGTTTCCCATTGGACCCAGAAAACACAATGAGGAACGCAAGAAACACGTGCGACTAAACAAGATAACGTGGCGCGGGCGAGTAAAGGGTATGGTAAACATGAATGATGAACCGTCGTAAGCAAAGACATGCATGTCAAGGCACGTGGAGGGAACCTAGGATCGTAATGATTCGTGACTGGTCGGGGAGAAGGGTAATTAGATTGTCGCCTTGAAATGAGCGTGTGGTGCATGTGTTTTGGTGTCCAGCTGGGATCGAGCGTCGGTTGGAAGGCCAACGTTCTCTGCAAGGGTAGAGGCGAAGGGTAACGGTGATGAGCCGCGACCAACTCATGCCGCGCTATAAAGGAACAGATTGTTCGTTGCAGCGATCTGCGGCACCTCAGCTTCGCGTCTGCTGGTCGGGATGACACTTACAGCAATTGTGTTCTCCCTCGGATGCCAGCTCGCGTGGAGAATCTTCTTGTTAAAGTCTAGTGTTTCCATCTGCATTGCATCTCTCAGGCCACTCGGTCGACCGTTCTTCAGCCCGTTCTTGTTTGGTAGCGGCCCACCCATCTTCTTGGCTTTGAACGCCGACTTGTCAGCTTGTAGGACGACATCACCAGTTGTCTCCGTATCAAATATCCGGAAGAAGTTGTGATAGGATCCTGTCAGGACATGTCTGGAAGAACTAAGATCATGCACTATCCAGATAGGTCGGAAGAGCACGCACTTATCATCACCGCCCCAAACACACTCAAACTTGTCGAAAATGCAGTCATTCTCGTATAGGTCACAGAGCTTTCCACGGAGGTGATCGTGTATGGGAATCGTCTTAATCGGCCGTGACTCCATATTAATGTCCCAGATCTTTAGAGATAGATAGTCCCTCGATAGGATGTACCGCCCATCATGACTGAACTTGACGTCGGATATAGAGGAGATGATCTCGGAGAAGAAAGAGCGTGTTGATGGATCCTCCTCCTCTTCGAAGCCTTTCGAACCCAATGAGGACGTTATTTCTGGAACTGCTATTTTGACAACTCACATTTTGCGTGACGATCACAAAGCGCCGAGTCGCGCATGTCGGCAAGCTTGATGTTACTCTTCGAACTCGAGTACATAAACAAGTTGCAATGTTGTGGATGGAACTCGGCAGCAGTGATGACCTCCGTTAGTTCCTCCATATTGATTGGTTTGATGTCTACGATATCTGACGTGGCAAGGGGGTGAGTCACTCGGTCCGAATGTGATCGTAGATCAGAGACGTACTGAAGCTTTGGTCGCTGATGCCCAGGTTCCACAGGTTGATGCGGAGATCGTCCGCGGAAATGTACGTCTCCTGGTCCGAATTGACGGAGATGGAATGAATGTGGTATGCATGTGCATTGGCGTAGACTTTCCGTGGGATGGCGGCAATGATATTGTCCTGTTGTATCATGCGGGGAAGTTTCAGATGTGAGCGTGAAGCGGGTGGCGTAATGGGACGCTGGCCCTCATAATGATTCGATTCTGAGACGACTCGCAACGACTTTTCAAACACTTTCCAGAGTTTGACGGTTTTGTCTGAGGGAACCGGGAATGACTAAATTGGCGGTGGAAATAGAAAGAAAGGAACGCACCGTTGGTGGACAACAGAAAATGGGCAGTGTTTTGTCGTTTGCACCACTTGATCTTGTTGATCTTTTCCTCGATTTCTAATGACTTGAGGTAATCGAATTCTGGTTCGTGTGATTGAAATTCCGTGTAGAACTTGTATTCACAGCCCTTTTTCTGTACGGGAAGTCGTTGATGTGGGGTGGAGTGGAAATCAGTTATGAAGGGCGTGGAGGGAGGGTCACCCACCGACTCGTTCCGCTCAAAGAGGACGACACGGCCACCCTTGTCACCCGTAGCCAAATAATTTCCCGTTGAGTCGAACTCGACGGTGGATATGATGTCGGCTAATTGGTGAAGGGGGAGAGAGAGAGATCGAGGAAGGATCGAGGTAGAGAGCGAGAGCGACATACCTTCGGTGATGTCCTCGACTTCGCCCTTGTCGCCGAAGCATTGGGCAAAACGCCAGCCACCTGAGCCTGAGGGATCGATATCCATGATGAAGCGTAGTTGTTATGCGTGAAAGATGTCTGTGGGCGATGTCGTGGGCGGTGAGTGTGTCTATGTTTAAGAGTCAAAGAGTCGACCCAGCGGAACCTTGTCTGACGCCCCTCCTGCTCGACCGCTGCCATTTGTTGTGCTCTTGTTTGGTCGCTCCATACAGCCGCTGCTTCAGCTCCGACTTGTACCGCATCCATCTCCAACTTTCACAATGCCCATCGCCCCCATTACTGGAAAGCTCAGAAAGGGCCTCTGGCGCGACATATTCATGGCCTTCGGCCTTGGAATTGGCGCGGGCTACACGTACTGGTACGTTCATTTCTCTATCGTCTTTTTTTCTCGGTCTCACTTTCGGAACAAGGTATGGCTACCATCTCAAAGCAGGTATGACCACGTTCATGTGCATGACAACGCAAACTCAATCTTTTCAGTGCAACGCCGTGAAGAGTTCTACCTAAAACTCGAACAGGAGAGAGCACAGGGTCAGACAGCATAACCACTGGAGCCTTGCTGCTGGAGACACGAGTCGGCTTCTTACACCACTGCAACTGTACACATTCACACCAAATAGAATACATACAGGAATGATTCACCATCCTCATTCCAGTTGCATTCTTGTGGCGTTGATGCATGTGGGAGACTGAGCCATACTAGAGGAAAACTAACACTAATAGCAATGAGCAAAGTATAAATAAGGAGGTAGACGTAGACCCCGTCTCACAGATCGATCGACTTGGTAACTCCCATGGATGAGAACGAACATAATCTATCGTGCAGTACTCAGCTTCAGTCCGAGCTGGCATTAAACAAGATACCAATGAAATGAATAAAGACCGCGTTATTTGAGCAACCCAAGTCTCTTGAGTTCCTCGCAGCTGGGAAATGCCTCTGCATTGATGCGCTCCACTTTCTCCCAATCCGTCCCGATGCCAAAGAGTCCAATTTCGGCTTCCTTCCGTCTCTCCCGCTTGTTGATATCCCGTTGACATTGCGTGTACAGATTTTGCGTGTACACTTGCTCGATATTGGATTCAAAACGAGAGAGAGCAGATCCTCGATGGTGTTGGCCCGCTGCAAGTTCAGCAGCGATCTTCGAGTGCGAATGAAAGTCGCGCGAATTGACATAGTAATTTATATGTAAGTTATTCGTCTGCCGTTCAAGGTCAAATCTTGACGTTTGTGTGAACTGAAACCGAGGGTCCGGAATGCTAGGCGAGGCAAAGAGGTCGGGGAGCATGGACAGGAAGGAGAAGGCAAAAAGGATAATGAGAGGAAGGAGTTGGGTGAACATCGACCGTGCCTGAGGTGCTTCGCCTTGTGCTGCTCCTTGTGGACGTCCATTCATATGCACGCGCGTCGTCCGGAATCCGCCAGGTCCAAAGCTCGCGGTGAACATGGGTCCCCCGAACGGGCCAGGTCCGAACGCACCACCGCCGTTCATCGCCATACCGCCACCGAAAAACATGTTAAATAGGTCTTCGGGAGACATTTCACCCTCAAAGCCACCAGCGGGTGAGAAACCAGATGACGACATGCCATTGGATCGTGATTCCGGGTCAGAACCATGTTGGTCAAAGGCTGCTCGCTTTTGTGAATCTGAAAGTCGGGTAGAAACATGAACAGGCGAAAGATATGGGATATGTACCTGATAGGACTTGGAACGCCTTCGAGACCACTGTCAAGTAGCTTAGCTGAATGCGCAACAGCAAAAAGTGTTTTTCGCGTCACCCACATTTGAAGGCTTCGTCAGCCCCTGGTGCCCCATTCTTGTCAGGGTGCAGAGCAAGCGCGAGCTATGAAGAATTGCCTCAACGACTGGGTCCTCCACTAACCAATAACACGTATACCTTTCGATAGGCCTTCTTGATGTCAGCCTCTTCGCATTCCTTTTTGATGTCCAAGATTTCGTAGTAAGCGGTAACCTTGCACGCGCGAACCCGCTTCACGACGTTTAACTGTTCGGCCGTATACCCCCTTTTCTCCCCATTCATACCCCCCGCCGTCCCTTCCGCCTTCGTCTCGCCCCGGCGTTTCGTCCCAGCAGCCGAAGGATGTGCCTGTGTTGATGACGACGATCCGGTTGTCGTATTCCCATTGCCTGTACCAGTACTAGAGGACGGACCAGCCGACTTCGCTTCAGAAGCAGCGGCAGCTTCAATAGATTCTTTGAGTAACTCTGCTTCTGGCGTAGCGAAGAGAGAGAGCGATTTTTGACAGAATTTCCGCGCGGAGGGAAAGTTGCCTGCGTCTCTGTGCTTCTGAGCGATCCTCAGGCATTTGAGAGCTTCATCTTTGTTGCTCTCCATCGAGTACGAAGATGTGCGCGCACGAGAGATGGAGGAACGTGGAAACAGGAAAGGGACTGGTGGAATGGGTAAGCGTTACGTAGAGGAACCTAATGGTGAGAACATAATCGGCCGGCGCAACGTAGGCAAGTGACACGTCAATGTTATCAAAGTAGACTACTCCAAAACTACGGACATTAAGCAAAAGTGGTATTTTTGAAATGATATCAAATTCTAGTAGATCCCAGGGATGAACTTGTACTTCACGACGGAACAGTAACGCTCCCAGTCTTTTCCATACTTGATCGAGCAACGTTCAAAGTCACGGCTACAGCGATGAATGAGAACCGTGATGAAGAACACCGAATAGAAATATGGGATGATAGTAGCACCACCGATGATCACACCCCAGCAGAATGCCATGATCCAGTCGGCGACGTAGTTCTAGAAAGATGTCAAAGATGCCCAATAGTACGCAGCTGGAGACCTACAGGTTTGCGAGAGTACCTCCACCAACCACTGATTAAGAGGCGATTTCTGTGCATTATCTCAGATGGAGCGTCGAAAAGAATAACCGCCAGGCTTACCCATGAGCAGTTTGGATGTACTCTGGGTTCCTTAGGGTACCCCAAGGTAACTGAGGGAAGGTGTTGCGGAACTTGGTAATCCCCTGAGTCTGCATTTTGAAGCGGCTCTTTTGAGACATGGATGTATCCCAGCTGTATGAGATAATTAGAATCATTGCATCCACACGAGTAAATGGAAATCTTACACGAAGTATGCGGTAAGGAGCGTGGTGAACAGCAAGACGTAAGTTGGCGTGGAGAACTGGTACTTAGATGGGTGATGTGAGGCCATGTAAACGACAGAGTACACATATGTCTTGAAGCAATGGTTAGAACCTGAATTCGCGTCTCAAGACAACTAAGGCGTACGAATGGAACACCGGCGAGATTCCAGAAAATAACCATGAAACCCCATTTCTCGTGGAACATATCCCAAGTTTGGGGGATACATTCCTCTCCTTTTCCACTGTATATATGTTTATCCAGAAAGGTCACCGACAAATTGATGTATACGTACCAAGCATTTAGATAGAACCACGTAGCCAAGATCATGAAGGCCATGTTCTATTCGGACCAGTCAAACTGGAAGCATCACCCAACGAGGGAGAACTCACAGGTGTGACATATCCGTATTGCTCATATTGATGGCAACCACCAGAAACCGCCAAAAAGAAGACAATGACCCAGGGAATGCGAACCTCTGCCCACATCTTGAGGTCGATAGAACCAATACGTGGGTTCAAGCATGCGCCCATAAAGACGTCGTAAATGAAATTCCCCGACATGCGAATTTGGTTACCGGTTGCGACCGCCCAGAAATACACCCCAAAGGATACCGCGAAACCGTAGATGATGGCAACTGACATGATGTGTCCGTAGTTGTCTATGATTTCTGTGAGGCGGAAAATGTTATAGTAGTGGAGGAGAGCAGCCGTGATCATCGTGATGTAGATGGACCAAAGAGCATTGCAATTGTACATCAACGTCTTGTAACCCAGCGAAGGGACTGGAAGTCCTTCCTGCTGGTAGCCAGGGACAATCCAAGCAAGGAAGAGTTGATAGACAATGAGGCCAGTATAAACTTTCCAAGCGTAGGCATTCGGACTGGCATCCTGAGTAAAATCATCAATGCTGATTGATGACTGGAACTGCTAGGTTACCCACATCGCGAACATGAGCCCACATGCGCTGAAAGAAGGGAACAATGTCATCCAGAGAGGTAGGTGTCACAAGTTTTCCGTCATAAAACCAAAGACAGATCCAGAGGTAGTACATGAGGATCGGGAAACCGATCATCATAGCTGTGACACCCCATGGGCCACCAAACTCGTATCTAAAAAAACACTCGTAAGCGTGGATCACGTTCTAGTAGAGTATGCTCACGTTTGGTGCTGGTCCAAGAGATGGTCGGTCTTGCGGCCTTCATCTGTGGTGCTCGAAGGGGCAGCGGGAGAGCTTTGCGGGTCTATACTTCGCTGCCGCAGTTCGTTGTTGGTACTTCCATACGACTGCGACATGGTTGGTTGTGTTCACAAAGTCGTGTTCGCTTCAGATTTTTTAATATTAAGGGTGGCTTAGTCAGCCTACGTACAGTTCAGAGCCGCTGAGTTCAAAATATATTTCAAGCTCCTCTCATAATATTGTTGGACGAAACTTGTCAGGTGCTTACCTCCACGACGACGACCACGACGACCACTTCTCCGAACTCATCGTAGGACTTTACTATATATTGTTTTTTCACTGCGTTGAAGCTTCCTGTGACCCATGGCCTCTTCTGTGTTCTACAAATTTAAGTCTCAGAGAGACGAGTCTCGGGTGACTTTTGATGGCACTGCCATCTCTGTGTTTGACTTGAAGAAAGAAATTATCCTTGCTAATAACCTCGGTAAGGCCAACGATTTTGATCTTTATGTCTACGACACGTCTACCAATCAAGGTGCGTCTCCCCTTCCTGTATTTTTGCACAAATGTTGACGCCCAGTGTTCATCCTAGAATACCAGGATGACTCCCAACTCATCCCAAGATCATCCTCTGTTGTCGTAAAGCGTATGCCCTCTCAGCGTCCGGGAAAGGGCAAGGCAGCCATGTACATTACTGGCACCAATGGAAGTGCATCCGTTCCCATTTCTGAGCCTGTTCAGAGACCAGGTGGAGGCGGGTCATGGCACAAGGGTGCCATGTCAAAACGCTTCGACGTGAAAGAAGAGCCCGCGTTATCCAAAGCTTCAGCTCCTGTACGTAGTTGTTCCGCAATGAACGCACCGCTCGCCAATCGGCGAGTCTTACATTCCCTCCAGTCAAGCACTTCAGTTACCATTCCCAAGAACTCGGTCGCAAAGGAAGACGAGGCTGCCGCAATGGCGGCCATGTTTCAGGCCCAGACGGCTAACTGGGAGGAAACCCAGGAAAAGATGTCTCAGTTGGTGTCTCGTTTACGCCGTTCTGCTTTGTGTAGTAGAGTGAAGTCTCATAACATGATTTCTGTTTTACCCCTTGATCGAAACAGTGCCGTCCGAATATATAATAATCCTCGAGGAACATCATTTGGGCGCGGTGGCAAACCCTTCAGTTCCCATCAGTCTCATGCTCCCGACCGTCCTCTACCACCATCGTATGTTTGTTATCGTTGTGGTCAGAAAGGTGAGTCGTTATGGCTTCGTTGCATTAATATTCCCTCATGTTTTTTCAGGGCATTGGATCCAAGACTGTCCAACTAATAGCGATCGCGAATTCGACAACAAACCTCGCATCAAGCGGACTACGGGGATCCCACGCAGTTTCCTCAAGGCGGTGGAGAATCCTAACAAGGGTGAAATCGCCCAAGGTGTGATGGTCACCCCCGAAGGTGGTTATGTTGTCGCACAGCCGGATTCGTAAGTCGTTGTATTTGATTGATAGGAGGCATCACTCACTCTAGCAGAGTATCGTGGCAAAAACAGGTGTCTCGGTCGAAAGGCCTCTCCGCAGCAGACGTCCGAGAACGACCTCCGACAGACCCTACACTCGCGTGCCCAATAGACAACAGACTTTTTCGTGATGCCGTGAAAACACCATGTTGTGGAACCACATATTGCGAGGAGTGTATCCAGACTCATCTTCTTGAGCGAGACTTTGTTTGTCCAAAATGCAGCAAGAAGATCCCGTCTCTTGACAAGTTGGTCGCGGATAAACCTCTGCGAACAAAGGTTGCAGATCACATTGATAAGGTGATCGAACAAAGCAGAAAGGAGAGCGAAGAGGAAGGTGCGGTAGCTAGTGAACAGGTATAGTATTCTCACCGCCATTTGCGATTGTCACATTGATAACCTTCTACAGACACCACAAGGTGACGGTTCTGCTGCAGACGACTTCTATTCAGATCAGCAGGGGGGCATGGACGTGCCCCAAATGATAGTCGATAGCATTCCTCAACTTCAGGCTCAAATCAATCAATTATCTATAGTGATGCAAAACACCTCATTACCCAACCATGTACGACATTCCTCGGAGATGAAATATCACCAGCTTCAGATGCAACTCCAACAAGCACAAGCCCTCGCGGCAACACTTGCGGTCGCAAGTACCCTACAGCAGCAGCAGCAGCAACAACAACAACAGCAACAGATGCAGGGTGCTGGCGTGGTGGGCTATAGCATGCCTGGATATCAGCAACCAGACACACAGTGGCCAACCTCGTTTACCAATCAACCACCTGCTGGACAGGATTCAGCATATCAGCGGCTACCGCTCAACAATAGACGAAGAAACTTGAAACGCGAGCGTCCGTCGGATTTTTTGGAGGTTGGTGGGGAGAGCGACAGCAAGGTTCCTCGGTACTGGGAATAAGTAGTTCATTCACGAGTGCGATCCTTCTTCCTTTACCTAGATTTGTAATGCATTGTCACCACGCGTGTGTATTCGCTACATTCCATCGAATAAACTTGATTTTTCGAGAAGTGTACCAAGTTATAGTTTGTAAGCCCGCGCAAAAATGGCGTGACTTCTCAGAAGTGGCGTGACAAAGCGCGACCGTGACTCGGATAAAACGCGCGTGGACGCGTTTGACAGCCACTTGACATTTCACTCTGATCATGACCAAGGGAACATCGCACGCCAAAGCACAAAAGTCCATTACTTCGTTCTTTGGTACAGGTGACAAGAAGTCAAAAAAATCTGCTACGAAGAAAGGGAGCAAGTCGACAAAGAAAATTGGCGACGAATCCAGCACGGAAGAGATCGAAGACGAAGCAGAACCCGAAGCCTCCGATGACGACGATGGCCCAGGACAGTATTCCAAGACGGACGGGAAGATAGAGTCTTCTAGTCTTCCACCTCTCCATCACATACCCACCATATTTTCTGAGATCGTCTCCCACATTCCCCAAATTAAGGGTGTCGCAGAACGCATCAGTGGCAGAAAACTTCGCGTCGCCACTATGTGTTCTGGCACTGAGTCGCCTCTTCTTGCTCTAGAGTTGATCTGCCAATCCATCCAGGAACAATATGGTGTCCCATTGGAGTTTGAACACGTGTTTTCGTGCGAGATAGAGCCGTTCAAGCAGGCGTACATTGAGCGTAATTTCAAACCACCCCTGTTGTTCCGTGACGTGTGCGAGCTCGGAGATGCTGAGGCGTACGTATTTTCGTCAACAATTTGGCACTATCCTAACACCATTCTGTAGGACGACTGCCTATGGCGCGTTGGCGCCTGTCCCTGGTGATGTAGACTTGCTCGTCGCGGGCACGTCTTGCGTCGACTATTCCCATCTCAATAACGAGAAAAAGGGGATAGATGAAGGTGGAGAATCAGGACGAACGTTCCACGGTATGATGTCCTGGGTTACCAACCATCGACCTCCACTGGTCATTTTGGAGAACGTCTGCTCTGCACCTTGGCCGAGAGTCAAAGAGTATTTTGAGCGCCAGAATTACAGTGCCGAGTTTGTGCGACTGGACACAAAACAATTCTATATCCCTCACACCCGTACTCGCGTTTATTTGCTCGCGGTCGACAAGCGTGCGCCCCGGTTGCTTGCTGAATGGAAGAATTGGGTAACAAACAAACTAAAACGCCCTGCTTCATCGACACTGGATGCGTTCCTTCTCCCGTCTGACGACATGCGCATTCACCAAGCCAGAGAGAAACTGGTTCGTGATAGTGGAGGCATGTCGGAGTCGCGCTCTGGAAGATTTGACTGGACGAGATGTGAGTCGCGACATGCACGCGCAAGACTCGAAGAATTATTGGGCCCAAAGCGTCCCCTGACTAACTGGGAGGAAGGTGAGTTTCTTGCATTAATTGCCGCATTTATCTCCTCAACTCTTCGAATGTAAGGTGGCACTTGTCGTATGCCTGATTTTGCTTGGCAGGACTGGGGAGTACGGCAGGTCGAACGCGTGTGGGATCTGATGGACATTAGTCTCCTTCGCTCTGCGAAAATTGGGGTCGATCCTTCCTATAAGACGTGAGTGTTTTTGACCCCAATAACCATGGTCGTGCAGTCTGTTGACACCATGATCTCAGACTTGTCTGGAATCTCTCGCAAAACGTCGACCGCTCTACTGGCTCGAGCAAGACGGGCATATGTCCATGTCTTACCCCATCCATGATCCCGTACATCACCAATCGTGGTGGACCCATGGTGGGGGCTGAAGCATTAGCCATGCAGGGTCTTCCAGTGGACAAGCTACTTCTTACACGAGAAACCGAGGACGATCTCGCTGATCTAGCTGGTAATGCCATGTCTTCAACAGTCGTGGGGTCTTGTATACTCGCCGCATTGGTAGTTGGGCAGGAGCTCCTGAAGGCGGGAGACGATAAAGAGACTTACGAGATGAAGAATTTCGAAGTCGAATCTCAAGTAGGAGACGGGGATGCTATGGCCATCGATTCCGCACCGAAAGTCTCAGTGGAAGACCATATTTCTGGCCTTGACCGGTTGGCCGAACAACCATTAGATCTTTCCAACATGAAGACGGGTTCGATGAAGGACGTTCTGGAGCGGGCAGCCGGAAGTGTTCGGCTTTGCCTCTGCGAGGGCAGAAAGGATATTACGACAAGGGAGTTACTCCGTTGCCAGGATTGTGGTTCATCTTCCTGCGAAAAATGCGCTGGACGTCCCGAACACATCTTCGCGCCTCTCGATGTGCAAACAATTGCACGTATTCCTCCTGGGACTTTCGCCAGACAGCTCAAATCCGTCCTTCCTATGTCTTTGTCGATCACCAACGCCACCACAGAGCTCCTTGACGATATAAGATCCACTTCCAACGTAATTATGCCCGACAAGCGTTGGGTTAGTTGGCGTTCTGCTGTTGTCCGTGCCACAGGCCCGGAGTTACGTTTCGTCGAGCTCAAGAGACAAGAAGTCTGGTCCGCAGTTTACCAGTCCGCATCAGCTTCTTTCGAGTTATATCTCGACCCCAAACAGACGGAGTGGCGATTGTATGCTATTCCTTCAGAAAGCGAACCCGCGAATGCAGAGATCCGCAGTCTTCTGCAGCTTCCTGTTGCCAGATTCAAGTGTCAGGGTGGCTTGTTGCAAGGTCACTGGCAGTTCGCTTTGCCTTGCAATAGCGAGATCACTCTGACTGTGACTGGGAGCGAGACACTTGTGCCTTCCTGGGGTTCCCGGCTCGGTTTACTGGGCGATGAGTTCAGGGAGGCTTATGTGCATTCGCAGCTGAAGATCAATGTGCCGGAAGACAAGGTGACCTTACTCGATCGTGACATCTCAGGGACATACACGCTGTTGGACAAGTGTGGTACGGCCTGTGGCGCTCTTCACAAGCGCGAATCCACTGCCGGGGACGTCGAGCTACTATCCTTGTTCATGATGCTTGACCCCACACGGTGCGGTGACCCCAAAGACGATGCATTCGTCTTCACGACATCGATTCGAAGATACGACTATGGCGAGTCTCGGCCGATTATCTGCAAACTTGCTAGTTCGTGGAGACAGTCGGACGTTCAAGGAGACCAATCTGTCACATGTCACATACCAGTGTTATGGGTGTCTTCGGACAATGTGTCGCTCCAGGTGAGTTGCATAATTTTTCATTTCGTCCCAGAGATCAAACATTTCGTAGTCGTCGCAGGTCACCGGGGCGCGCTTCGCCGTTCCTCGAGGTTCAGTGGAAGCCCCTGCTAACACAGACGCCTGCGCCCGAGCTGTTGCTTTGTTGTCTTGCGCGGTGCCTCTTCTCGATGATGCTGGTCCTGAGTGGCCGCGTCAGGAGTGGAGGGAAGTCGACAAGCTTAATGAGCGCGCGACATTTAGATCTTTGGCTTGGCTGCTCGAACGTATCCGGCATGTCGACGACAATTTACAAACGTGGCAAGCGGTCGAGATGCCCGAAGATCTGCATCAATGCCAGCGCTGCGCTCCGATGCCCCCCAGTATTAAGTGGACCAAGACTGGGAAGAAAACTGTCGCTATTGAAGACTCCCAAGAAGCCGGACAATACGAGCGCGATCTGAAGCATCGTCCCAATCCATTCGTCACTCAACTACGTCTGGACCAGAACATTGGCGTGGTCAAAGTAGGTCTCAATATCGCTTCGTTGCTGCATCGCGCCCTGTCCCGCCTTCCTTCGGGGAATCGTCCAGAACGTCCCTCACTATCATGGCGCCTGGATACCGACTTTGCTCCTGCGGTCAAGATCCAGCTTCCTCCGTTTACGCTCAAGAGTAACAAAAGTGATTCAGAACACAGCCAACCACCCAATTTCAAGCTTGACCTCCGTAAGGAACAGCTGCGTTCCTTGACTTGGATGCTTCAGCGGGAGATCATCGGCGCTGCTCCGTTTGTCGAAGAAGAGATTTCAGAGGCGATTCTCGAGCCCTTGGGCTGGCGTGCGGAGGGTCGTGCCCAGAGACCTGTCAAATTCAGGGGTGGCGTCCTCGCCGACCAAGTTGGATACGGCAAGACGGCTATAACCCTTGGGCTTATCGACTGCTCCTATAAGCAAGTGAAACACGAGTTCCAAGACAAAAACGACATCTTCGGCAAAGTTCCTGTCAGAGCTACGTTGGTCATCGTGCCACCACATCTCACCCGGCAGTGGAAGTCGGAGTCGGAGAAGTTCGCGCCGGGTCGCTTCAAGAATGTGGTAGTCATCTCTACTGCCACTAATATCAACTCATTAACCATCGAGGCCGTCCAAAAGGCCGATCTTGTGATCGTCGCATCAAATCTGTTCCACAGTACAGTGTACCTAGGGAACCTCGAGTCCTTCGCAGCCGGCGGTACCCTCCCTTCCCAAGACGGTAGATATTTCAACGCTCGGCTTGAGATGTGTCTGGAAGCCTTGAAGAAGCAGGTGGAGCGTCTCAAAGACGAAGGACCCAACAGTGCCATGAGAGCGATTCGGGAGGCACGCAGACGGGGTAGGTTGTTTTTTTGTCCTGTCTGAGCTGCAGCGGTTGACAACTATTTCAGAGGAGGAGTTGGAGGCTCAGTTTCTCGTGGCGCCAAAACGCCTCAAGGGGAAAGCTTACGCTGTCGCTGCTGAGAAGAATGACCAAGAGAAGAACCCGAAGCCTACCAGCGTCAAGGAACACTTTCCCGCTAAGCGGACGCGCAGTGGCAAGATGCCTGAAGTTGTCATCACTGCTTCAATGTCGAAGAAACGAAAGGTTGAGGAAACGGACGACACCTCGAACAACGAGGATGAAGCGCCCCGTGCATCAAGGCTGAGACGAGGGAACGTTAAGAAACCTATTGTCGTGGACTCCGACGACGACACGGACGGCGATAATGGTAGTGATTACGAGGGCGATGACGTAGCTGACGAACCCGAAGAAGAGCCTCTGCCCAGCGAGGATGAAGATGATCTGCCCACCGCTAAAAAGTCAAAGACTTCACGTGGTAAAACTACACCTCCACCCTCGTCGTCGGAAGAGCACTCGGCACTCGAGATATCTGACGACGACGACGAAGCTGAGAAACCTCAGAAACGCAAGGCCATCTCCAAGACGACTAGTAAGAAGGGCAAGGCCAAAGCTGCTACAAGTTCGTCCAAATCCAATGACGACAGCATGGATGTTGACGAGCCGCCCTCTTCACCCTCTTCCGAAAAATCGAGCGGAAAGAAGAGAAAGGCGACGAGTACCAAGGACGTACCTGCCAAGAAGCAAAAACGTCGAGAGGACACTGACCCGTGGCACCTTGAAAGCGTTTCTGTCAGAAGGGATTGGACGCAGATGAAATCACCACCCCTGGAGATCTTCCACTTTGCTCGCGTTGTCGTGGACGAGTATACCTATCTAACCGGAAAGGTCCATTCTATGGTCACGAAGCTCACTGCTGATCGTCGTTGGGTTTTGTCTGGTACACCGCCTATCCATGACTTCGGTGCTGTCAAGACGATTGCAGCCCATCTCAACCTCCACTTAGGTATAGACGATGACGGGGAGGGTCAATCAGCGATGATCAAGAAACGCATCAGGGAGCAGACAAGTGCGTTCTGTACCTCTTTTACGATTTCGTGGATTAACAGAAGTCTTCAGAGGTGGAAGCATTCCATTCCTTCCGCGAGGTTCATACGCGAGAGTGGCACGCCCATCGGCATCACATTGGACAAGTGTTCTTGGATATGTTTGTTCGTCAGGTTCGTTTTGCTTCTTCTATTGCAAGTACATAACTTACCGAGATCTATTGTAGAATATCGCCGAGATCGATGAGATCCCGTGTTCGTTCGAAGTACAAAAAGTCATACTCCCCGCTGCGGAACGTGCTATCTATTTGGAACTGGAACACCATCTGCGTGCACTAGATATGACCATAAAGCGAACGAAGAAGACCGAGAGCGACCGAGAAAAGCGTTTGAACAACGCGCTTGGTGATAGCAAGTACGTATTAACAAGCAAACCCATCAGAGATATCACATTAACCATCATTAGGACCGCCGAGGAAGCGCTCCTGAAACGTTGCTCCCATTTCGATTTGGATACTTCAGAGGACAGCTCCAAGGAAAATGCCATGAAGGCTTGCGAGATCATTGTCAAGGATCGTACTAAACAATTAGACGCTTGTAAAGACGAGCTCATCAAGGAACTCGAGGAGGGCGTTGAACGTGAAAAGGTTATCGGCAAGCTCAACGAGGAGTCGATGTTCCAGGAATACGCTCGCGTGACCCGCCTGGAAGGTGTCGGGGATCATGAAGCTACGGAGATCATGAAAGAGCTACTTGATCAAGCCGAAGTCCCCGTCTTGTCCGCGAATTTCTGGAAGAACAAGACCAAAGGAAAGGACGAGAGCCTGTCAAGCAAAACCAAGGACCTCATCTGGGAACATCGCGAGCAGACGCATAATATCCGCAAGCTGACCAAGGAACTTGTCGGACGAGTACGTTCTCTCCGATACTTCACTGTGGTCCGAGACCTCCAGAAGCAGCGAGAAACGCCTCCAAAGATCTCATGTCCTGGATGCGGCAGAGACGAAGTTCCGATGAGCGAAGTTGCGGTTCTCTCTTCTTGCGGGCACACAGGCTGCATGACATGTGTCAAACAATCCGCGGATCGTGAGGAATGTGTTTATGCGGCTTCCGGACAATGCATGGCTGCTGCAAGAGTCCTCAACATCGTCAAAGGGGAGACCCTTGGTGTCGATGACGAAGCTCGGGATGGGCATGGCAAGCATTATGGAAGGAAATTGGAGATGGTCATCGACCTGATGAAGTGCGGTTACCTCTGCGCATTACGATTGATCCTAACTCGCAATTTGGGTTACAGAAACACCATCCCAAAGAAAGAGCGTATTCTCATCTTTGTCCAGTTCCCAGATCTCATGGTTAAAGTTGCCAACACGCTCAAAGCGCACAAGATCAAGTTCCTCGAAATCCGTGGTTCGGCGTCACAAAAGAGTAAAAATCTGGAGAAGTATCAGAACGACGGTGAAGAACGAGTGCTTCTCCTGAATGTTATGGACGAAAGTGCCAGTGGTGCCAACCTCACTTCGGCCAACCACGCCATATTCCTCTCGCCCCTTCTCGCGCCCAGCCAAGAGATCTATGACGCGTGTTCGACGCAAGCAGTTGGTCGTTTGAGGCGATACGGACAAGAGAAACATGTCAAGATTTGGGACTTCCTTACGCTAGACACGATCGACGTTGAGATCTATGAGCAAAGAACGAAGAAGGTGTTATTTAACTAGGATTTCTTTGTGTTGTTGAGTTGCTTTCCATCTACTCGCTGACATCTTGTATACTACGTATATGTTACCCCATGTTTTGGATAAGTTGGAACAGATCATGATATCAATCACTTGCAGTTCAGCGTTGGTTTAGCGTCATAGTATTGTATTGTCACGGGACTGAATAGTTGGACACTGTTCGCGCAGGGTAATTGGAGTAGAGTGGATCCTTGCATAAATTACAACAAGATTACGAATGTGTGCTACAGCGAGGATATGGTGCAGGGATGTCCAAGACGAGAGGCTACTTGCTGGACATGGCGTATCCTGTCGTGTCAAGGATGGCCTTGCCACATATTGAACAGCGGCCCTTTTTATAAGCACAACCTAACGGACACGATCACGCATGTCCCTGACCATAAGAAAAAGGCGGACGTACCATGGCAATATTTGGCCTTGTTCTGTGTGACGGGCTGCTTACAATCCTTGCATTTCCCTTGATAAGGCTGAGGACGGATTGTGGGTAACCGAGAGCGAATCCGAGGGGGAAAACGTACTTGGAACCTATTCTTTGAGCTTCCTGGCCGCGTCAAAAGCTTGTTCTCCCCAATTTTCCTCGAGCCTTCCTTGATACTGGAGGAAGTGGAGGTAAACGGGTCCGGTGCGGCGACTTTCGAAAGTTTCTGTCTCACCGGTCAGCTACTGAAAAATGGGCCTAGTTGCCATAGCGCGACTCACCGATTCGCACTTTTTGCAGACCATGACTATGGTGGATTCAGGATGAGAAGACGAATGGCAGTGACATAGATATGGGATGAGTAGACTCCCTACCGGATTACTAAGCAACCTTGCTGTCAATGGAGCTGTGTCAGTACTACTATGACGATATTTGACGATATTGAACACGGTATTCACCCAACAGATCTGTTAATCTGACTTGGTCGTAACCATACACCCCCGCAGTGCGGGTTCTAAACTCTGAACTAACGGTAATGAGTCCCGCAGCCCCTGCCAGATGCCAGACTTTCTTTCCCAATATAGCCAGCCTTATTGTCGCAGCAACTTCTGGGTGAGTAATTCCGATGGCCAAAAGAATATTCCTCTAACCATCTATTCACAGGAGATGCGTTGACATGGCAAACTACAAAAAGATGTTCTCGGTCCCGTTTCTTATGTGTATTGTCTTTACGCTCCTGGTAATCCAGTCCCGAGGATCTGGTTTCACTTCATCCGAGCCGACTTTGGCGCAACGTATGCATGTCGTGTACATGAGAATTCTCGTCAAGTTGAGGTATTACCAACAGTTCTCCGCTTAATCGTTGTCGACGGCGAAGTGAGGCGGGCCCGACGCTTTTGTCTTTACCCTCAATGGCGTCAACAACCCTGGCGTGCCCGACGTATAAATTAGTGCACCGGGTGGTAATGCAACCTCAACACTCAGTGTCGGCGTGCTGGTCATGTCTTTCTTCACACTCTCTAGCGACATCACACTGATTATTTTGGAGGAGCTGGATCCCGTATCATTATTTCATTTCTGCTTGGTACGTCACGCTACTCATTGACCCCTCAACTCAACGCTTAACCATTTCACCATCCAGGCCTCTAAATCTGTATACGATATCGTTACACACTCGACGACTCTGCGTTATAATTATGAGCTCGCGCTATGTGGTTTGAGAAATGGTCCCCCTGACGGCTATTCCCCAAAGACCCGGCTTCTCTCCCTTCTTGGATATAAACGAGGATGGCCGACCTTAAGTCCGAGCGCCGAAGACAGGCTTTGCATCACCCCACCTACGATCATTGGCGTTTCGGGCAATTACCTCTTTCATGCAAGCCAGAGCCCCCTTAATAACGGGTTCGAATGGATACTTCACGTTTATCAGCTACGCTCCTTCCGAATGGCCCCCAAGCCTAGACTACCCTATTATCAACATAATGTGCCTTTCGAGATTCGAAAGGTGGCCATCGATCCTTCCCAAGAGTTGATGGTCCTGGCGCAACTCTTCTTTCCCCCGCAGCAGTAAGCGATACATGTTGCCATACTTCTCAATCTGATCAAACCTTCCTCCACAGGAATTCCGCTATCACTGTTACGCTACATATTCGTAATCTTTACGTCTGTCAAGACCACTCGCGAGCGGCTCAACCGAGGCTGAGCTTCCAGACGGATTGGTGGGGTGATTTTCCACCCGGTCAGCGACTTTCTATCGAACAAGTTCAAATCTGCGGGAGCCTTGCCGCTGTGTCCGTTCGTTTGGAACTGGAGACGGGAGAAGGGACAACGGAACTCGTTGTCTTTAACTGGTGTCGTGGTGGTAGTCCCGTTCGCACTGTAGGTGGTCACCTCATGAGACCTGTTCCGTGCTAACCGATTCTCCATCTGCTAGTTTACAGGCGACCTGCTCTCCTTTGATTTCGCCGATGAATCTCGTCTCATCATCGCTTCACATCCGGATGATGACGAATCCGATGATAGCACGACATGGGAAAGGGGGTCCGACGGTCTATATGCCAGTGAGAAGGGGAAACGACCGCCCCAAATCACCATTCAGGAGATTTACAGAGTCCACAACAACGAGTTCCCGAATTCAAGGTCGTACGAATTCGCAGAGGCTTGGAGCGGCGTCTGCTTTGTCCAGCTCTGTCCCAACCACTCCTTGAATTCGTCCCCTCTTCCAGGAACTCTCTTCCACAGCGACCCTTCTTGCCGGTTGGCCGCTGTTCTCCTAGAATTCCAGCCGCAGTCCATCCCCAGCGGGTGTTCTCGCAAGATAGCCATCGTATTTGATCAGTCCAAGTTGACACTCGCGGAGGAGAGGTTTGATACTGTGCGTTGGGAAGACTGGCAGCACCACTGCATGGTGCTTAATCTACCGGACCGCGCAGATGCGGTCCAATTGTGCGGTCGGCGACTAACGTTCTTCGAGAATCTCAAGGACGTCGCCGGGACTCAGGCAGCGGCAGCTGTAGACTCAGCGAGTCGGGTGCATGTCCTGGATTTGAATCCTTGGACGGCGAACTTTCTCTGGTCGCTCTCGCGCACCGATCCACCGTGGAGATGGAGAGATACTTTGACATCCCTCAGTACCGTATTTGCGCACAGAGGGTCCCGCTATGTCAGGACCAGCACAGTAGATACTATCAACCTAACCTGGATGGATACTACCGAGGACAGTCTCGTATTCTATGATGTACGTGCTCGGTTTCGCTCTTGGTTGCCAGTTATTGATTATGGCTCAAGGAACGCGAAGGACAGTGTCTTATTCGTATTTCGACCTTTGGCAAGGAAATTCGAGGGAGTCCATAAGATAGTCCTACTATCCTCAAGATCATATAGACGACTGGTTGATATGTCTGGAACCTTCTCGTCAATGCACATCACGATGATTTCATCACGTCACCGAAATCCCCCCATTTCAGAATCATCCAAACGACCCATCTCCGTCTTTCTCGCTCATCCTCACCCTCAGCACGAGAGATATCCCATGGTCTACTGGCCTTTGCCCCGTCAACTTCTCTTTCTGTCACGCTTTGAAGGACAAGGCCACGAAGCTTTGAGGCATTCAGAAACGATTGAATAGTATATCGTCCAGTGTGCAACCCCGCGACCAAATGAATACGCGCTTCGGGCCCGCGCTTGAGACATGTGCAAAGCGTATCCAGAAAGGGCGCATGTGAGTCGGGATTCCACAGCGTATCCGCGGCAACGACGATATCAAACCGTGCATCCACATCACGGTCGTCCTCACCTCGGCGTCTCAGTGCTCCTGTCTCCGTACCCCACGCATACGGCATTGCATGACATCGTTCCGAGACCCCGTTTCGACGGATGTTGTCGGACAGGGTTCGTATCAGAGTGTTATCTGGGTAGTCGCTGGCAGTGACGAACACGGTGTGATACATCTTGGCGAGGAGAATCGATGGGAGACCGGCGCCGGCGCCGAGCTCGAGGACGTGCACGGGTCCGGTCCCGCTGATCGCATCTATGTGGAGCTCTTCGAGATGGTCTGCGATGAAGAGGGACGATACCCAGATAGAAGACGCATGGAGGAACCAGTTGGATGGTTCGGTGTCCGGCGTGGCGAGCTCAATCTGCCCGTTGTTCTGTTTCAGTGGATCGGGGAACCGACCGGGGTCTATCGAATATGTGCAGAGGGAACCAGCGGTGGAGAGAGTGATGGGACTGAAACCATAGAGGCTCTGGAGGGATGCAGATAGGATATCTTCGGGATCGTCTTCTGATGTCACGCGTGAGTTCATGTCAATTATTTACCACTGAGGGGAGGAGAGAGAGATTCTGTTGTTATAGGTTCTACGGGTACAGGGATTGTAATATGTCACAAAGAAGTCCGGGTCACGTGACTGCGGGCGACAGATCCAAGGCGAGGTGAAGAGAAAGAATCAAGATGAGGTAGAGGGTCAGACCTAGCCTTCTGAGCACTGAGAGAGGTTGGATCGTACCGAGAAATGGACCGCTGAAATGGGAGGAGCGGGCACAAAGGGACCAATCCAAAGCACAGCTTACTCCCTAGGCCGGCCTGGGGCCTGGCCACACACCTAAGCTGGGCGAACGGGGATGTGAATGGAATTGTGAGCATGATTTCAAAAGAATGTATTGTTCATAGGAGTAATGGACAAGACAATTGTGGTATTACACACGAGAAAGTCCGTGTCGGCGAATGTAGTCAGAAATGACCGACGTCCTTGAGCGCTTGAGCCGCCAGCATGCAATGTCTATTGAAGAAGGAATGAAAAGAGGGAGGACTGTCTCTATACGTTGCCAATACTCTAAAAAGGCACGGGAGGTCCATCGTCCTTGGAGGGCAATGGGGTTGACTCCTTGTACTAAGAGGCGGCAAAGACAGAGATGAGTTCTTGCGAGACCGGGATGCATTCCTTCTCAGGAACGCTGATGTGATCGCAGAAATGTATAAACCGCAGGAGGCCTGCGCCATAGTTGCTGCGTGCGTCATGACTCATGATCGAGCGAGCGGATCATGACCTGGACGAGTTTGAGACGATAGAATCTGGGAAGGTTTTTTCAAGATCTTGGCCTGAGGGAGCAGTCCAGAGGAGTAGACGATCGCAAGGACGTGCAGCGGTGTGAAGATGGTGTGATGCGAGAGGAATTTTTTGGGTTGAACGGTCGTCCCGTGAGGTGAGGTTGAGGATATATTTGTTAGTTTCCAGGAACTTTGTCAGGATTGTGATCACGCCAGACCATAATGCAAAGTTCGAGGGAGGTTTCTGATGAAGACGTAAAGGTTTGCAATACCTCTGTGACATGGACATGTACGAACTCATCAAGCCCTGTTGGAGAAGTGGCCGGAAAATCAGAATATCGTTACCCATGAGCATACAAACACGTACCTTTAAGTAGTCGAGCAAGGCAGCGTACACATGACAGAGGTAACCCTCCTCTCGTCCGTCGCTGGTGTGGTCAGGACAACTTCATCGCCGACGTCAAACCGTCACACGCATCCTTTTCGTCTACAAATGCCCAGTCGTGCATGTCGGAACGGCGGTCTGAGCGCGTTCTCGTTGAGCTTTACGACGATTTCAGTAAATGCTGATATCACGTGGGGCTCGCCCTGCCAGAATTCCAAGGTGAGTCAAACAATTCTTTCGGCTGTCAATGTAGCGACACGCCGAACCTCTGTGAACCTAATGCCGTCTTCACATTGAAGGCTTCCATAAATACCCTGAATATCGCCCGCAAGTTATCGAGGATTTCCACACGAAGAGCTGTGCGCAGAGCTCTTTTGAGCAGCGTAAAATATCCGATCATGCCATGAATACACTCCTGATGCGTTGTCTCGTTATCGCCTCAGACGAATTTTGCAACAGATGCCATACCTTCGTTGGGGCCTTTCCATCTTGGGCCAAAGTTCATACAACACAGGGAGCGTCACCTCGGGCGACGTTCGTTTCTCGCCTTGGTCAGACCAGCGAGGGGATTGCTTTGTGCGACTGACGAAGCGCCATAATCAACGTAGAGCCTGAGCACCGCAACCTCAGTCAACTCCTGCACCCCACAGAAAGCTGGTAGACTGAAGGGTTGCAAGAGAAGCTTCCCCTACATCGGCGACCTCTGAGCAGCCAGTGAGTAGCGGGACGACAAACGTATCGCAACACGTACGCGTCGTCCCTTTGAGACCTTCACGAAGGATTTACTAGTATACTTATGCGATATCCCTAAAGTGAGGGATGATCCCACGCCTTGGTATCTTGTCTTGTTGCTATCGTCACCATCCTTCCCATCTGCGTGATAGCGCACCGCTCGGATCTAAGAGGGAGAGAGAAAGGAACGTTGTGTGCTAGTTACAAGGGGGATGGACTAGACGATGAGTATAGAATGAGAAGAGAAGTTTGTGTACGGTTGGGTGA